>ML790122.1:0-38470 GCA_009831015.1 Picea engelmannii | reverse complement strand
TCTTCTTTTTCTTTTTTTTTAAGAATATGAATTTTTCTTGGCCAAAGGCCCTGTTGGTGGTCAAAGACCAGATTTCTCAGAGAAACTCTAAAACGATGGATTTGGATAAAAGTCGGATCAGACAAGATCTGATAAAGAGGGTGGCCAAAGGCCAGGATCAGAAAAATGCAGCTCTGATACCAATGTAATAGATAACCAGGTATGCGATTGTAATAATAATATATAAAATATGAATAATTGATAAAAATATGATATAAGATAGATGAGATAGATGATTACAATTGAGAATGAGGGCTCGTTTATATACCCATGCAGGGGTGCCCTTTACAAATCGTCATGTCCTTTGAGACATGACCTTTCATTATTAATAATTATTATTTATTAATTATTATGTTATGAATATCTATGATATATGTATATTTATGTTCATAACAGTATCTCATCATTCTAGTTCCTTGGTTGTTTATTTAGAGAATCTGCGGTGTACTATTGTGAATTTGATGGAGTTTTGTTCTTTATATCTGTACCAGTTTATCAACCTTCATTGATATCAATTTGGAATCCATTTTTTCCATGGAAGTGTTTTTCTATTTCAAAGAGTTAAAGAAGAACCAACAATATAAAAATAAAATGAAGAAAGAAGAGTACCTTTTGTTCCCATGGTGATTTCTCTTAGAGCTGACCCTTTCCCATGTCCAAGAAAATAATTAATTCAATTTCTTATGGTATCCAATTTTGTACTAGTAGGGAGGGTAAGCAACTTGACTTTCCTTGAAAGCTGGTTTTTCGTAGCTACATTCACCATGATTGTTCCACAATTTATTTTTCAACAAACCTTTGACCTGAGACGTTGATGGTTACTTTGGGTGTGATGTCTCATTTTGTTGCAGCAGTTAGAAAGATATTTTTTATTTTTTAAATCATAATTTATAAAATTATTTGGCAATCAAATTTTCTTTGCAAAAAATTATATCATTTATTTTAAAAATTATTGTTTGATTCCAATATAAATATGTTATAACAATACTATATATAAGTACTTAATAAGATTTAGTTTGAGTATATAAGTACTTAATAAGATTTAGTTTGAGTAGTTAAGATAAGTTGTTATTCTTTCCATCTAAATTTAAATTACATTTGAGACATGTTTTTTTTCATGGGTCAATTGAAATGTGCAAGGTATCATTAATCTTATTTTCCCTTAAATATGTTACAAATATTTTAGCTCCAAGAGTTAACTGAAGTAGTCATGAGTTAGAAGTGAGATATTTCATTCAAATTACCTTGATTATCACATGTTGTTGGTAGTGAAATCTCCATTACTTGATTATAAGAAAAAAAAAATTATAAAAAAAATGTTAAAACAAGTGAAAATAAAATGCAAGTAAATTATTGAAAATAATTTAGCATTTTCTTTACATTAAAATATACATATAATTTTATACCTAAAATTATAGTACTTTAAAATAGTTATCCTTCCTTAAAAATTACAAATAAATAAATAGATTGATATTCACTCTATATCCTTTTCTATCCTAATCAATTGGGCAACATCTCCTTTTTTGAGACGAAGTAGGGGTCTCGACAAGGATTCTCCCTCTCCCTTATGCCATTGCTACTAATAGTGGAAGGGATGAGTAGATTGACTTTAAAAGAGGAATTAGAAAATGGTATATTGAAAGGGATTTGAAAATTAGTTATGCATGCAATATCACACATATTTTGTGTGTGGATGCTATTCTAATTTTTAATGAAGGTTCTAGAAGTATCATTGAGAAGTTTAAAAATATACTAGACTTACTTTGTAAAGCTACTGACATGATAATAACTATTTACAAATTCACTTTGTCCATGTAGGATATCCTAAAACATGAGCAGGATACTTTTCTACTTATTTCTTTTCGAGGTGATACTATTTACAAATTCACTTTGTTTATGTAGGATATTCTAAAACATGAGCACACATACTTTTCCTAGTTATTTCTTTTTGAGGTGATTGATATGGATTAGGGACTAAAGTATTTGGGCTTTCCCTTGAAACCAAATTTGTAAAAAAAAAAAGTGGCTGGAAATGGTTGGTTGTCAAAGTAGAAAATAAAATAAAACATTGGTGCAATAGATGACTCTCAAGAGAAGGAAGATTGGTATTTGTTAAAGCAATACTGAAATCCATATCACTATATTGGATTTCGAAACCCAATGCAATGGTCATTGTTACTTTTTCTCAATCAATAATAATATGAATAATCTAAATGTATATGAATAATAATATGAATAAACAAAATATACATTAAATAAATTCAAAGAAAAAATCCGTGTATCTTATACCTAGCTATAGTAGAGGAATGGATTAGGAACTTGGTGAAACATGTGCATAATGCATCAATTATCTGGAAAGATGTGAACTCATATTTCCAATTGGTTGGTTGATTTGGAAGGTGTGTAGAGGGGATAAATTCTAGATCATGCTCGATAGAAATGTCAAAATAGTGGAAGAAGATGACCAATTGTTATGGTTTCTTAATCATTTGGGGATATATGTACCCAAACTATGATAAAGAGCCCTTGTCGAGGAAGGATTGGGGAGAAAAATGGTTTGGTGGTGGAAAATAATATGGACGCTAATGTTTCCCCCCATAATAAAAATATCCATATGGCTAGTCTTAAATAACAAGGCTCCTACCTAGGAGGTTCTACATAAAAATAACTTTTTTGACCTAGGTTGGTGTAGTCTATGCCAACAAGTAGAGGAAATAGTAGATTAATTACTTCTAACTTGTTCATTTTCCAAACAAGTCTGGAAACAAGTTGAAAGCATGACATGGTCAATAAATGTATGGGGAGGAGGAAGTAATGGAGAAGACTTCAGGTAATGGTATACAAATAAGGATACAAAGAAAACCATAGCTCTTCCACTCAATATATCTTAATGAATATGGATCGTTAGAAACCTAAAGCTACTTGAAGGACATGAGACTCTTTCCCTCAAATTTGCATTCTAATCTTTAAATATACAAAATTCATACCAATAGGTTGAGGAAAATAAAAATAAAAAGACAGGGGACAAAATAAGAAGTCCCAAATAAGGACATGTGTTGGACATACTTTTATGGTTCCTCTCAAGGGAATCTCCCAAAAGGAGGTTTGGGAGGAATCTTACATCTCTTCTCAAATCACAATGTATCCTTCAAATTAACCCTATAGTTGGATCAAGAATATGGTGTTACATAGTTGTATTTATTTTTGAGGATTCACTACTTGTGATTCAATGGTTATGAAAGGAGGCATAACTCATAAATTTCACCTTACAACTACGTTTTGATTATATATAATGAAAAATGATAACCTTCTTCTTTGTCTCATATATATAGGGATAAGAACACGGGAGTTCGTGGCATTTAAAAAGGGACATTGGATTTTGAGCATGATACTTGGAAAATCCCCATCTTTTAGGATGGACACACAAATGATTTCTCTCATGCACATTGTCTATAATTTTTATTTTTATTTTTCAAGATTTTAATATTTGCAATAATATATTCTTATCTTTTAAATTCATGAATAATCACATTTCTTTGTTGAAACAACTCAAGGTTTTGGGTTTGTGATTGTAGATAGTTTTGAGATCCTTTTGAAATATGTAATCTAGATGTTCTTTAAGTCAAGGAACACATTTTCCCTTTTGATTTACTTTAATGATATGTATACACAATTGTTTGCTCCATTAAACTACAAGCACTTTTTTGAATGCCTTAATCATAAGATAATGTAATTTTGTTTTTTTTTATAATAACATCATATATATATATATATATATATATATATATATATATATATATATATTAAAAAAGAAAATGATTATTTTATTTTTTAATTTAAATTAAAATAAATTAATTTTCTCATCACTTTTTATTTTTAAATAACATAAATAACATTATTAATAGTTAATATTTCAACCTTAAAAATAACAATTAACTTTTAAATAACATTATTAATGATTAAGATTTCAACCTTGAAAATAACATTTAACTTAAAGAAGTTAATAGGTATAACCTCAAGCTAGTTTTAGTAACATATAAACCTCCACCTCTAACATTTTCCAATTTTATTTTATTATTGTTTTCATATATAAAGAACATTTTTTTATTAAGATAATATTAATCTCCTTAAAGTTGATTTATGTATCCTAAAAACCTTAATATTGATTCTTTATTCTATTTTATCAATTATTAGTTTATTGAATAAATTTTGATTTCATATTTTCATTTAAAGTAAATGATAAAAATAATCTTCAATTAATTAATAAGATAATTTTCAATTAATTAATGTATAATAAAAATATTGTATATAAAACATAATATACAATAATTTTATTGTTTTACTTTGAATTAATTTTATACTTTTAAATAATTTAACCTTTTAAACATAACTTTTCATTTTAACCATATATTTTTAAACATAATTTTTCATTTAACCATAATACTTGAAATATAAAATTAATATATATATATATATAAATAAAAATAACTTTTCATTTTAACCATATGTTAAAAATATATGATTAATATGATTAATGTATATATAAATAGATAAATAATAAAATATAAATTATCATAAAAACCAAACAAAATATAAATGCAAGAAAAAAACATATATATTTAATTCAATATGTTTCATATAAGATATATTTATTCAACTCAATATATTTCATGTATATGTAAATTAATAAAGATATATATTTTATATGTAAATTAATAAAGATATATATTTTGTATGTAAATCAATAAGAAATAAAGATAAATATTGAATTATCTTTTTTTTTAATTTTTTAATTTTAATTAATAAAATTTACAAATTTAAAAATAATAATAATTATTATAAACTTATTTTCTTATATATATATATAAATAATTTTATTTTATTTTATCTCAAAATATTATTTACTAAAGATTTTAGATTTAAACATTGTCTAAATTAATTTTTTGAAATTTTAATTAAAAAATATTCATTAATTTATCTTTAAAGAATTATTAATAAAAAATCAATTTTTTTATAATTTCAATATTTTTCAAATTATTTTATTAAAAAAATAAAATTCATTACACTACTTTAAATATTTAGAAAAAATCTCATTTGTAATCATAAATAATCATAACTTCTTAAAAAAAACAAAATTAAAAAAATTATTAATTCATTTTTCAAAATGATAAAATACATCTAATCCATAATCCAAACCATGAATACATAATAAATAAATTATAAATAAATTATTAATTCATTTTTCAAAAATGATAAAATACATCTAATCCATAATCTAAACCATGAGTACATTGTTATGTATTGATCTCTAAAAGCACCCATCTCTACTTACTTCTATAATCACATATTAGATAAGCCACATAATAACTAGTCCTTACTAACCTTATTTTAATTTACAATATAATATAAATGTATTCTTATGATATTCCAAAAAATGTTGGATACAAAATCCAAGCACCCATCTCTACTTACCTCTATAATTACATAATAAATAAGCCACACAATGACTAATTCTTACTAATCTTATCTTAGTTTACAATATAATATAAATGTATTCTTGTGATATTTCAAAGATTGTTGAATACAAAATCTTTCAGTGAATAAGGCTACAAATTGATAAACTTATTCAAATTCCAATTAAAAAGCACATTCACAATGGAAAGAAATATCACATTGTTGCAAATTTAATATGTAGATTCAATCACTAATTAACGAAGGCAAACATATAAACTATTTAACTAAAGAAATCATCTGTTGTATTTTCTTTGTGAAAAAGTATGTAGAAAATTTTAACACACTTAACTTTGTATTTTCTTTGTGATAAAGTATATAAAAATTATGAGAAGATTATATAAAAGTGGAAAAGAAAATACACTTGAATAGTATGAAAGTAGGCACAAAGGTGCATTTTTAAATAATTTTTAATTTAATAGTTTATACTCTTTTTAAACAAAAGATGATGATGATGATGATTAACGTCCACTAAGACCTAATTGGTCTATCTGACCTTAAGAGGGTAAGTAATTACTTGTGATTCTTTAGAATTTTGTTTTTGTGCTCCAAAAGCATTAAGAGAAGCTTTCCAAGATCACCATACTTTTGTTGAGTTAAGAGGTTAGGAAGGTTGGTAGTGTGATCAATATTTTGAAAATGAGATCTAATATGGGTATAGGCTAGACAATCTAAGAGAAAGTGCTTTTCATCTTCAACCTTCTTAGTGTCACAAAGGTGACACACTCTTTCATCCCATGGCATTTTAGGAACCAATGCCCAGTTTCACTATGAACCTCATAAGAATTTGTTCTTATCTTAAACTTATATTCAAATTATAGCGTCAACTTATGTATTCACTTTCTATCTAACTTTCTATCTTGTTATTTCTGATTTATTACATCGTCAAAATTCACTTTCTATCTTTAACTTTATATCAGGTTATGATATAAACTGTAAAATAAAATGTAAGTGTCATACAAGAATTGAGATTCTCCACAGACACATACATATGGTGGAAAGTTTACTTCCACGAGACTGATATCATCAACAATATACCATATTATTAGTACCTGACTCAACATCATTAGTATAGCAATCGGTACTATGTTATTACGCCGAAAGGCGTATACCTATTGGAGATGGGCACAATTAATGATTTTTTAATGTTAAATTCTAATCTGATGGTTATGCATTGAAGATGATGGTATATTCTTAGTCGTCCTCCAAAATCAATGGATCAGATTTATTGTTGATAACCTCTTTGCATTTATAATTAAGAAATCACTGTAACATCATATGATTGCCACATTTAAATGATTAACTTTTGAAATTCTTCTGGCTGGGTTTTATTTTAAAATGAAATTTTTTTTATTAGCCGTAACTCTTTCGGCGTTCACGAGCCGGCTGTGCTAGTTAAAAATTTCCTAATTTTTTAAGAAAATATTTATTAATCTATTTTTTTTAAATCAAAATTAATTTTGAAATTTTGAAATTTTGTGAATGAAAATTTTGATTGGTCGAAACATAATGATGGAACTTAATTGACCCTGGTGTATGTGAATTTATTTAAAAATTAAAATTTTCTAAAATTAATGATTGGTTAATACAAAGGCATTATTAATGAGTATCAGGATGAATTATGGTTAATACAATGACATTATTAATGATTGTGGATGGTATTATTACTTGACTCTGATACATGCTTCGCATGGCAAGTGCCATGCACAATACTCTGTACATCTCACTATCTAAGCTTCAATGTAGCACAACTGGCTCTAGCATACCTTGCAGCTGTCATTGCAAAGCTTGTAGTTGGGGAAAGAATTACTCAATGGCTACTTGGGCTCCAAAATTGTGGTAGAAGTACTGCAATGGATGCAAAATCATCCACACACGAGTGTATAATAGGTAAACAAAATAAGTGGTTCAATGAATTGACTTACATATGTAGATAGTTGTAGATAGCTTGAGTGTATAACAGGTACAAAAACTCTACAATAACTTGAGTGTGTAACAGGTAAAAAAACTCTACAATTATAGAATCACTAAATAATAGAATCAATAATTGGTTCAATTAATTGAGTTAAGTACAAAAACTCTGCAATAACGGAATCAATAACTTGAGCATATAACAGGTATGGAAATTCTGCAATAGCTTGAGTGTATAACATGTACGAAATTTTTTCAATAAAGGGTTCATTATTATGCTTTAGATTGTGTGTAACTAATAAAATGCATGCTTTAGATTCTCTCTAATTAATAAAATGCATAAACTAATAAAGTGCAGAAGAAGAAAATATGGCAGCACTAGAATAACAGATGGCTATTCTGGAGAAAATATTGAATGTTTACCGGAGTTTATTTGTAAGGGGGAAGGGTAATCAATCAATATCTTTCATGCTAGTAATACCAGGAAACAAAAGAGGTGAGGAAAAATATTTAATGAGTTGAGATTAAGATTTTTTGCAATTTTCCTATTTTATACCTAAACAAAGTGTTCAAAGTGCCTGTATTTGTCCTACCACTTGATATTTCTTTGCCCTGCTTGTTAGTCTCGGACTGTAGCTCTCGGTATTCCAATTTTTACTTTTTTGGAAGAAAAAACCATGTCAGTACCTTCATGTAGTTATACAATCATACTATGCTAGAGTTAATCTATGAGCTTACGTGTGAGATTTTACAGAAAAACTGTGTATATGAGATAAGAAATTAGTTGCAGTGTTCCTTTGTCTCTGCAATATAAAAACATCAACATGTTTCTCAGTAAACAAACCAAGAAAAATCCACTACATTGCAATGATGCAATTAACAACTAACCAAAAATTAAAGAATATTGAATCTATTTTAGATGCTTTGAGTCTAGGCAAAGAACCCATGTATCATCTGCCCAAGAAATATGACATCTGAGGTAAAGCATTCTTTCTCATTTCATGTTGGCATGTGACGCGGAGCTATGAATGAGCTATCTGTAAGTTTAGATTTCAAAAAATATTGAAACACACACATGCTTATTTAGGGAAGTATTCAATTTTGAATCCCAAAAAACCCAAATAGAAGATTAAGGCTGTAATGCCACACCTGGATATGAACATGAACGGTGAAAACAATTGTTGTGTACGGTGAAAATCTTGCAGTTCTTAAAGTTTCAAAATTCTTGTTAAGTCGAAAGACCTACACCTATTGACAATGGGCACAATTAATGATCTTTTAACCTTATTTAACCTTAAACCCTAATATGATTGCTATGCATTGAAGATGCTGGCATATTCTTAGTCGTCCTCCAAAATCAATGAATCAGATTTATTGTTCATAACTTTCTTGCATTTATCAAGACATCCGTTACTTTTTAACATTTACCTAATCACATTAAAAAATTACTGTAAGGATATTTAATTGCCACATTCCATTTATCAACCTAATGCAACCAAAAGTTTCATATTACCACAGATGAATTACCACAAACATTTTATATTGAGAACACACATTCTCAATATATTGAAAACACAAGTTCTCAACCGCTACCTTTCTAAATTCTCAACCGCGAGTTAGAGGCTGTGATAGTTGTTAACTCTGTCATATTAATTTTCTTTATACAGCTGACAACCATCAGTTGTTGACTCCCAGGATTGGGTTAGAAACGAGCTCGCCTTCCCATTCATTGATTTTATTCTCTTGTAGGTGTTCTTCTCCGAGATTGTTGTGATGAGGTTTGTTGATGTCCTGAGATTTATGCTAGAATATCTGCATGTGACTAACCCCGGGGCTATTTCCAGATTTTGAGAGCAGTTGTTCAGTTACCATTGAATTTACTTTGTTCCCTAATCTAGGGTAGCAGGCGGGTTGATCTCATTTTCTAATGATATTGTAGGGATTTGTTGGAGTCAAATTGATATGGAATGATATTGTAGGGAATTGTTGGAGTCAATATGATATCTCTTCTACTCTAATATCTCGTTGTCTATGGTTACTGTAGGTGTTGTTCTCCAGGCCATCAGTGTAACTTATGCTCAAATACGACGTCACCTCTGCATGAGTGAGATTATGCGACCAAGGAACTCTTCTTCCCCTATTTGTTCCAGCTTCTATGCATTTATACTTAATTTACGACAATATATCATGCGTTCGAAATATCACCGGGATATATGTGTCATCTACCCCTCTAATGAATGATGAATGAATGATGAAGAAGTAGCATGATTGGAACCCTTCTGTTGTTGATGGTGATGATGGGATTAACAACTAGATTTCTTTTGATCAGTATAAAAAATCGAGGCAAGGACAAACGGTTGCAGGGCATAGTGATGATCTGAATCCCATATCAGTGGGTGGGTGATGCTCTTGATAATCCAAGAAACACATTGTATACCACAAGCCCACATTGTATGCCATTGATAATCCAAGAAACACATTGTATAACAGGTGGGCATGAGGTTGAAGATACAGTTAACAAATGGGACACCCAAGATACATATGTACATCATGCAAATATTGTATTTTTTAATTGATTTTATTGTTTAACAATTACCGTAATAGAACACAGAATTATGTCCCATCCACCTCTCTTTCCCAATCAAAAAGACTAGTAACATATTTTAAAAAGTCAAAAAAATATTTTGAATTTGTCAAATATTAATTTAAAAGCGAGCTATTATTGGACATGTAGGTTCAATGCTGACTATGATTGGTGTAGATTAATAATATTTTATTCATCAGATATTTCTCCACCCATCACCTATCTTATCTGCATCATTTGTCCATCCATCTTCTTCGTATTAAAAGTGTTAAAATCCACAAATGATGTGTAGTTTTCACCAATCATTGTTCTCATTTTTCACCCATGTTATCAAATTCTTTGAGTCGTTAATTTTCAGATCATAATAATCATGGTTGGCCATTCATTTTGGATGCACGGCTTGGATCAATCATATTGACAAAAGTATGAGAGTTTTCTTACGGGAAGTGCAAGTGTTCAAATAATGGCTAGTGAAATTGAGTAATATTATTTGTTTATGTTAAGGTTCACATTTTTTTCACATTATTTCATGTTTTTCATAATTTAATTTCTTAGTCTAATCCATGTTTCTCATAATTTCATTTCTTCATCTAATCCATGTGGTTTTGGTTGGATAAATTTATGTTATATTATTGGGGTGTCATACATCAATTTGGTGTGTGATTTTAAAAATAGATTATTATTATTATTATTATTATTATTATTATTATCATCATTTTATTGTAGGATGGATTTATACCATAATATCATTTAATTCTTCTAGGAGACCATTGTATTTGGGAATGAAACCAAAGTTTCTTATTAAGAGGTCACTTTTATTAATAATCTATTAAACAATATAAAAGGTAAAAAAATAAATTTATTACATGCACTCAAAGTGAAACTTAATCTCATAGGTTGATAAATGTTAAAAAATAAGTTTATTACATGCACTCAAAGTGAAATGTGAGACATCCCATCCAAAAGATAGAGAGTGATCTAGGGTTTCAGTTTGGTTGTAGGTTTTAGGGTTCAATGGCGAGAAACATGGTAGTCAAAGGAGGAGGGAGCAGGACACCCTCCTTCAAACAAGTGGTGGTAGATAGAGGGAAAGGCCCACATGGAGTAGGCTTTAATACCCCACTGTCAGGTACCTTGGGATTGGTGTTAGAACAACAGAGCGATGATAAACACGAAAAACGAGACATAAAATGAGTGGATAATAAAGGATCTCGAGGAAATATGCCTGAGCCCTCAAACCAAACTAGGGGGGATGGATCAATCCATGCAAACCAAAGATGAAATTGATCCCAAAAGTGTTTCTAGAAGACCCACAGACGGAAGAATGTAAGGACCAGATGAAGACGCATGCCTTGATCTTCAAATTTATGGGGTTATGGCCCACCAAAAAAATCCTGCGCAACTGGATTGAACATCATTGGAAACCAAACAGAGAGGTGGATCTACACCTAGGATCAAAAGGATTTTTTACAGAAGTATTCATAAATCTAGAAGACAAAGACAAGGTGTTCGAAGGAGGACCTCATTTCCATGCCTCAGTTGGACTATATATGAGACCCTGGAAAGAGAATTTCTCCTCGGAGAAGGAGACCTTTAAATGCATTCCAATTTGGCTCAGGCTTTACTTCCTACCATTGGAATACTTGCTTCCTTCCACCTTTGAAGCAATAGGAAATAAACTGGGAAAATTTGTCAAGGCATCTAATGCGGCTTTAAAAGGGAAGTACACATCATTTGCAAGAATTTGTATAGAGATGAATGTTTCAGGGGCACTGCCAGAAGAAATATGTCTGGAATTCAAGGATGAGGAATGGATCCAAAGAATAGATTACAAACATATTCATTTTAGATGCAGAATATGTCATGAACACGGTCACCTACTCATGGAATGTCGTTAATTAAAAAGACAGAACAAGAAAAAAAACAAAACCAGGATGAGGAAGGTTTTGTTCAGCCAAATTATAAAGGAAAAGGAAACTGAAGACAAGGCAAAACCCCCACAAATATTAACCCGGAAACAAAATATAGCTTTGAATGTCTGGGCAACCAAACCCAGGTCATATATACGGGGCATGATAGGTAAGGGGAAAGAGAATACAAAGAGAAGGAGACCAATAAAACAATGGAACAGTAAGGAAATCGAGGCCCAAATACCCCAAAGTTTATTCTTCTTCACTTTGTACCTACAAAAAAATGATTAACTTGAACTAATTTATCCTCTTGTACATGTAAACAATTGATCATTGATGTCCATAAAAAAAAAAAATCCATCTACCGAGATACATGGGTTCCATCTGTTATAGCCACTAGTTCTCTAGGAATCCTTTTCACTTACCTGGTTCATCAACATGTTAAACTCTCATTTAACATGTTAAACCAACTCACAGTCTGAGATTACTTTGTCTCACATTTCCCTCTTAATCAAAGATTCAACTTTTCTTACTCACCATCAAGCTTAGAAACAAGTTCATTTTCCACCCTCGTACTTATCGAGTGGTTGATTCCAAAACTTGATGCCACATCCTCTCTATGCATAAAAGGGATACACAGTACATGATTACATGTGCTACCACACTAATCCATGTAGGGCTCACTCAATAGGGCTTACAAAGTACTTGGGGAATTCAACTTGCCTATAACTAATTTTTACATCTTGGACCAAAACTTCTAGGTTCTCGGGCACAATTGATCATGCACCCCATACAATACATATGCATCATTACACAATTTCATCTCACGTACAACAAGCATTCCAAATACTTTATTAAATGCCCAAAAAATTACAAGCCCATTATATATGCCCAAACTATAAACCATTTACATCTCATCACTATGCATACCTTATGTTTTACCTCTTCATCTGTAGTCTTATTTATCCTTCAACATGTCAATTTTCACGTGCAACTCCATGTAACTAATTTTCAGATCTGAAAATTGCTTCTTAGTGAGCTAACAGTAAACCCTAGCTGTTATCATTTAATAATTTTACACTGAAAATTATTCACTGAAAATATATGCAGCGAAAATAACAATATCATAGATGAATCAACAATACACATGAGAAACAAATTTTATGTTCTATAAATTTGTTAATTTTAGAAATTCCAAGGGAAAAAACAACCCTCCTAGCCAATACAATTTCACCAAAATTTGAGGACAACCTTGTCCTCCAATAACCGGAAATTAGAAAAAAAAAACTTAACAAATCCCTGGAAATTTCTTCTACCCACAAAATTGTTGCAGACCACATGTACGACCTACTAACATCACATATATTGTTTCTCACATCATCTTTTACAGACCTACTCTTTCCTAGAAAAAAATGTATGGTTTTACGTGATTCACCTTACTGTAACCCGCGTACATACGTGACGGATCCCATTGCAACATGTGTACATACATGATTCACCTTCCTCCAACCCGCATACATATGCGACTGTGCCCACTACAACACACCTACATGTACGAAAAAATCTCCTTCCTATGCACATGTGTCCTTCTTGTCTCCTAGGCTAGATTAGCCACAATTGCAAAATTTCCCTTTGCTAAAATCACAAAGACTCCTAGCACAAGTGGTCAGTCACTTATGGTAGCTCCATCATGTATCCACACACTCTTCATAATGAAATTTCACAATGACCTCTCTCCTTTATATATAATCCTTAGAGGTCATCATAGATTCCCCTCCACAATTCAATATCAAATTACACTTCCTTATGCATGTAAATCCCCATCACAAACCCACTAAACCCATCACCAAACCCATGAATCCCTAGCTTCATTCCGAGGGGTTTTCACTGAATTGAAAGTGTGATGTGGTCCCCATGACAATTTCAACATGCCCAACACCTAAGTCCATGTGATAATATATTCCCGAAGCTAAAAAACAAACACTCCCTCTTAGAGAGGGAGGTGTTCTCACCACATTCCAAAATCACCTGGAATTAGCTATGTCTCCCATGTCTCCCATCCTGGGAGTAGCTTTATCTCCCATACTGGATCTTCTAGTGCAACTGCTCTCCAATATTCCTTATTGGCTACTCCCTATGTCACTAAGGTAAGTCATGTTGTCCAGCATGATCCCTTCTTGGAAGACACCTTGTTCCTAGAAGCCTCTCGCTCCTGAGTATCATTTATTTCCATCTCAACCCATGAAACCATATTGACAGTATTGGAATATGCCTCTCTTCCATATGGACCTGAAGGTAGATTCCCTTTGAATAATTGACTCTCCCTCTGAGCCTATTGACTCCCTATGAATCCATTAACTCTCTCTTAATCCATGGACTCCCTCTAAAGTTGAACTCCCTCTGAATCCATAAACTCCCTCTAAATTCATACTCCCTAATTCTATACAATCTCTGGAGCCATTTGATCCCTATCCACTATCACTCTACTATTTTTGGTCGTGGCTCATATAGACTGGCCCTCTCAAACTCCAATAACCCCTATTGATATGAAGCTAGATCCTCTGGGTATAAATAATACCTGACCATCCTGGAACAACACTGCATATCCCTACTCCTCAATTGTCGAGGCTGAGAAAACACTCATGGCACCCATAACACATTTTTTGCTCCCAACACATCCCATGACTCCATATGGAACAAGATTGTACCATATCCTTGTACTACATGCCTCGTCCCCATACCATGCTCCACGTACATACTTGAGTTAGACAATGTGAATCTCTCGAACAAATATTGTACCCTTGTCACGTGTCAATGGTTCCCACTGTATAAGAACAATGCAATCCTCTCAAGGAAAGAATCTTGATTACCCAAGTCATGACAATCCAATGAACTTATTCCCAATTCCATCATCCAAGTCACAAGACTCTTTGTGTCTATGCACATGATGCAACTGAAAGTGTGTCTTCTCTCTGAACAATCCCAAGTTGTGGATGGGCACACATTCTATTCCACTCTAGACCACTGCAACTCATCTCTGGAAGTGTCCTCATCCTCCTGGGTCAAATACCTCATACATTTTCATACCTTGACAATGTGCAACTCTTCGGCCCAATAAATATTGTATCTCATCAACATGCCATACATATTAATTTATCTCATCCATGCCAAAGCGCCTGAGTTTCACCCATCACAACTCACTATGACAAGCCACTAGAAGTCCATCCTTAAAGTTGGCAACCCACCACACAACATACTATTGCAAACCAAGCTCTCTGCCAATACACCAAAACTCCCATCCTACCACACCATCAAGATGCAACAGACCACAACTCTTGATCTGGACAAACTTCTCCATGTCTCAAACCAGAAACCATCTAGCCTGCTACCACCTGCAACATTCATTGTAGTTCCTCTCAAAGACTACCACCTATGACCTGTCTGACCAGATCTGCAACCAATTATTGTAGCTATGTGTCTCAAAGATGATCCCATTCTCTTCAAATCCCAATCTATGATACCATGTCAATTTTCACATGCAACTTTATGTGACTAATTTTCATATCTGAAAATTACTTCCTAGTGAGCTAACAAAAAACCCTAGGTGTTATCACTGAACAATTTTACACTGAAAAATATTGACGGAAAACATATGCAATAGAAACAATAGGATCAGAGATGAATCATCAATACGCATGAGAAACAAATTGTATGTTCTATAACTTTGTTAATTTTATAAATTTTGAGGTAAAAACCAACCTTCCCAACCAATACAATTTCACCAAAATATGAGGACAAGCCTGTCCTCCAATAACTAGAAAATCAGAAAACCAAACCTCGGCAAATCCCTAGAAATTTCTTCTTCCCAAAAATCTATTGAAAACCAACTATACGGCCTATTGACGTCACTTGAATTGTTTTTACGTCAGCTTGTACGATGTTAGGAACCTAAACCCCTAACTTATCATGTAGGTAGAATAATATATTTCCATGTAATAAAGGTTGATACTGGTTAATAAGGCCTATTTAATAAATATGAACAAGTCAATGTAAGAAGACCTAATAGAATCTTTCACTTCTAGAAAGATCTTCCTCTAGAATGTTCTTAAGAAGATAGAATTAGTATAAATAAGATTAGAACGTATGAGAGGGATTTGTCTTGAGAATTATTTTAATAGAGTTATGCTCTACTGGAGGTTTACCCCTCTAAGAGGCAAGTGAACATTGTTTCCTATCAATAAAGGTATTATTTTGGTTTTGTGGTTCCAGTTGTTCCATTGTTATAGTTTTGTCTATGTTGTTATTCTGCTGGTATTCACTGCATATTTCTATTTTCTTCTGTTATAATAGATATGTTTCTTAACAAGCGGTATCAAATTACTTTCCTTGGCTGGATTTGTGGGTTAATTTTTTTCTAGGGTAGAGACGTGTTATGACATATTTATGCTACAGAGATCTGTCATTCAACTTATAAATTTGTGGTCGAGGAAGCATACACGTGGGAAATACAAGAGGTACTTAAGATCACATTATTGGACACCCTTGTAAGCCCTGTTGGTACCCCTTCGAGTGGTAGCACATCAGACAACACCTGTATACAGACTTGTGCTTCCATGTACCTCTGGTATATCGGGAGACCCATAGATATCCTGAAACTAGCCATAGATCAACCGATTGGTCACCTGAATGATATAGTGCCACCGAGAACAACACTCGATAAGATACTCTCTAGTACTTGATTAGTCGGGTAGTACGACTAAGGGTACGATATAGCCTTCTTAGTTAGTGCCCTGAGATATTGGGTCGAGTACTACTGTTGGACCCCACATGTATATCAGAGAGATTTAGCATAGGGAAAACCCTTGTCTGTACAAACCCTAAAAACCCTAACCCTTGGGAAGGAAACAAAACATAAAAGGAATAAAGAAGATATATTTCTGTGCAACCTTTCCTCTGACATTCGAGTTTCAAAAATTAAAAACAGAAAAGGAACAAAGAAGATCTATTGCTCTGCAACCCTTCCTCCTGCATTCAGGTTGTGAAAATTACTATACATTTATTTCATTTTTTCTCTTAAGAATTTGGGCATTTTGATACTATGGTATTATTCAGGTCTGAATAAAACCCTAGTGAAGTAAAAAAAAAGGAATAAGAAAGAAAGAAAAAGGGGAAAAAAGGAATAAAAAATAAAAATGAGTATGGGACCTGCCAGTACCCTTATTTGAGACATATCTCTTTGAATTCCCCTTTTCCCTTGGATCATTGTGAAACCTATCATTTTTTTAATTTTTTTTACCTCCTCGGACCCTTATTTTAGACCTATCTCGTGGGATTCCCCTTTTCACCCTGATCGTTGTGATACCTATCATTTTAAACCTTTTTTTACCTTCCTGCACCCTTATTTGAGACATATCTCATTGCATTCCTATTTTCACAATGAACACACTCATATATATCAGTTTTCACTCTTTTGTTTGTGGTCCCACTTCCCCTCTTACATTCCCCTCCACCCATGGCCACCACTCACAACCAAGAATTCCTTTACTTGCAAGATGAATCCAAACAACACAAGGTAGACATCCAAAGAATGACCTTTGAAATTACTTCCAATAATTCCCACTTAAACACCTTTGAGGCCAAAGTTATAGGCGAATTGGCAAAGGTTAAGGGTGGATTTTCCTCTCTCACCCAGTAGTTGAAACAATCCCTTGGATCTCCCTCACTTGAAAAACCTTCCCACTCTGAAGGTGATAAATCTTCCCATAAAATGACCCTTCATTCTAATTCCCTTCCTCGTGACCCCCGTCTTCCCTGAGTTGAAGTGAACAAATTTGACGGATCTAATCCCATGGGTTGGGTCACTCAAATGGAACATTATTTCTCCTTGCATGGCATTACTGATGATCTGGCCAAACTTCGTTATGCTTTCCTCTATTTGGATCTAGAACATTGGTAAGGTGGCAATGGCGTAGAAAGACACGCTAGAGCTATGTTTCTTGGACTTGTTTTTTGGCAGAGCTATATGACCACTTTGACACTGACACCCCCTATCTTGGTCATCTGACCAATTTGAAGCAATCTGGCACAGTGGAAGACTTTATATCTTCCTTTTAACACTTGGATTTCAGAACAAAGGGCATGCTTGATGCCTTCTTCTGGGAATGTTTTATAAGTAGCCTCAAAGAGAAAATTCGAGCCAAGATCCTCATGGCTCACCCTTGTTGATTTTTCATTAATTTAGGCTCAAGCATGAAGTTCATTCCAATTTTATCATTTTACTTGAACCATAGACAATTGCAATTTCACCATTAACAATTTGTTGCAGAAACCAAGATCACAAGAAGAAATACCATGCACAAGTACACAAGAAGTATTCTTGGAAACCCTTCTCAACAAGGGAAGAAAACCCATCCAATCCTTTGATATATTCTTCAATAGAAATACCTCTGAGACCATAAACCTAGCACATAAAAGGGTTCTCACAAAACCTAGAAGACTAGCACCCAAGAACAAGTACTTGCTGAAATTTCCAAACTCACACTTGTGTTATGTTTCCTCAATGGGGAAATTACCTTTATTTATATTAGACTGATCATATCAAAAGTAGTGTCTACTGGCATAACAGGGCCGACCTCGATAACTCACAATATAATTAATAATTACCATATTAATTATCTTTTACATTAATTATATTTCACTTTATGGTGGGGACGACCTGTACCTTTTTACATCACAAATAGGGTTACACGTAAGTCTGACTCTTGGACAATATAGCAAGGGATATCATACACCCACTAGTGCTCAGCCACTAGGGGCATGCCCACCTGTGCTTAGCCACAAGGATGTCCACATCTCTATCTCACTGCGTCTCATAGGAGAATACACACTCACTAGTTCTCAACCACTAGGATCACGTTCATTTGTGCTCAGCCATAGGCACGTCCTACTCAACAGATCTCTATCTCACTGTGTCTCATAGGAGAATCATCTGGAGTATCACATCATCTCAACTCTCTACACAGAGGATACCAATAGATCGTTTCATCTCCATATTAGAGAGAATGACACACCCAACTCATGGGCTTCCTCACCCCACATAGGGTCACAAAATATTCCATCTCCATCTCAGAGAGGAACCACACACCCATATCATGGACACACCCAACTCATGGGATTCCTCACCCCACATAGAGGCACACAATGTTCCATATCCATCTCAGAGAGGAACTACACACCCATATCATGGGCACACCCAACTCATGGGATTCCTTACCCCACACAGGGGCATACAACATTCCATCTCCATCTCAGAGAGGAAAAACACACCCATCTCACATGACGACTCACTTAGTCTGTGTCCTGGAGGATGTCTAATGCAACTATAATCATCAACACTCCCTCTCATCTAGGGAGGAATTCTCCATCAGAACAAGTCTCTCATGGAAGTACTCTAACTTCATCTTGGTTGTAGTCATCAACACTCCCTCTCATATAGGGAGGTATTCTTCACCAAGCTAGTCTCTCACAGAAGTACTCGAAATTCATCTTGGCAAGTGGTATGGTGAAGATATATGCAATTTTATCATGTGTAGTAAGTTACTACACCTATACTGCTTTCCTCTGCACCATGTCTTTGATATAATGATATTTTATCTCGATGTGTTTCGATATATCATGAAAAATAGGGTTCTCAGAGAGCTTCACACATCTATGGTTATCATAATGAATAATAATAGGATTCATATCATGATCAAATAAATATGTTAGAATCTTGCGAAGCCACACTACTTCGCGGAGTGCCACACTCGATGTTATATACTTTGTTTCTGCGGTACTCAAGGCCACATAGCTCTATTTCCTGTTGCACCAGGAAACCATGGAAGACCCCAAAGTAAAACAACAATTGGATGTGCTCTTTCGGTCCACTGTGTTCCCTGTCCAATCGACATATCCCTGCAAAATCAAGTCTACACTAGAGGCATATGTCAGGCCATATCCAACTGTGCCTCATAGGTATCTCAATACTTGTTCTGTTGTTATCTAGTGAGTCTATCTCGGTTGACTCGTGAACTGGATAAGCACATTCACTGCATAGCATATATCAGGTCTAGTGTTAACCAGATACATCAGTGATCGTCTCAGTTGTGTATCAATCTCGCCTGAATCAGTAGGAGCAACATATATTTTCTTCAACCCCATCACCATCAGTGTAGGAATGGATTTTCACTCTGTCATAATGATCTTCTTAAATATGTCCATTGTACATTTTCCTTGAATCAGAAAAATATCATCAATCCTCTGCCATACTTCTAGTCTCAAGAAGAAGTGTATCATACCCAGATCCTTCATCTCAAAAACAAAAGTCAATGATTTCTTTCATTTAGGAAGAATTCTTTCTGAATCGATAAGGAATAAATCATCCACATACAGGACCAAGATCGGGCCCTCATTGCCAACAATATGATAATATAGGTTTGGATCAACAACACTCTTACTGAAATCCAAACTCATCAAGAACCCATCCATATGATGTAGTTTCCAACTCACGGATGATAGTATAGATAGAAATGTATTGGGCTACTGGAGAAAATGTCTCATCATATTCAACTCCCCATGGTTGTGAGAATCCTCTAGCTATAGATCTCGCCTTTTATTTCTCAACACTTCCATTGGTTGCATGCTTGAACTTATAGATACACTTGGAAGTCACCACAGACTTCCCTTCAGGTCTTGGAACAATATCCCATACATCATTCTTCAAGATAGATTGGTATTATTCTGTCATGGCATCTTGCCATACCAGTTCGCCTATCACTTCTCCATGACAAGAAGACTCGGAATCAATGATGTGGATCGTGGATGGAAGGTAGCTCAAAAATATCTTTGGTTTCTTGCTCTCTTGGGATGTGCCTCGAGGGTCTTGTATGTCCCTCTGCCTCCTGCAAAGTTTTTCGAGCCCAAGAAGGCCTTTTATTCCCTACTGCAATATCTTTGGGCATATCAACTAGAGCAATTGGATCAACTGGAACAACTAGATCAACTGGAATAATGTTCGTCTCCCTCTGAACTATTGAAGGGGGAGAAGGTATTGTATCACTTTCAATCTCCATTTGATATTCTTTGGATATTTGAAAGTCTATATCTTCTTCAAATACAATGTATCTACTTATCTCAATCTGTCTCTGACTAGGGATGTAGATCTTATATGTCTTCAAAGATTCATTGTATCCCATAAATGTATCCTTTCTTTGGGTACATAAAAAATACATTGGGCACCCAGATATCATGAAGTGTTCAATCTCAGGCTTCACTCTGGTGAATTCTTCTTCAGGAGTTATGTTCTTCAAAATATGGTGACTCCAATTATGAACATATACTGTTTTCATGCATGCTTCTTCCCACATAATCATAGGAAGACTTTGATCATGCATCATTGCATTGGTTGCCTCATTGATGGTTATGTTCTTCCTCCTTCTCAAATAGTTTTGACTCCCTCTGAGACAAGTGACTCCCTCTAAATTCTAGTGCTCCTTCTTAAGTCTGAAGGATAACCATATTCCTTTGTTGTTAACCTACCTAGAACAATAAAACAAACGAAAGGAAACAAAACAATAATATATCCTAAAGGAGAATAATGAGTACATCTCTAGAATAAAAAAAAATTAAGGATTGTTGTCACAACTACAACACCTACTTGTAATGTAGAAAAATTTATAAATGTAGGTTAGAGGCATGATAATTAAAAAAATCAAACCTAGAGTCTTCACTTCCAATGTGTTGTTCCTCTAAATGCACTGAGATATCTCTGGATCCATGACTTCAACAAAGGTTCCTTCCTCCTACAAGTACCCTCATGACAATGATACAAATAATATATACAAATGCATACCTGAGGGTCCTGATATGATTTCTCCAATGGAACCTATATGATATTTTTCCTCTGACAACTTCTTGAAGAAGGTAGCCATGATGTCACTATATTTTCAGTTTCTTCACAAACCCTTGCCAACTAGGCTAGGAAACCTAACGACTAGGATAGGCTAGCAACCTTAGGTTTTGTTTGGCTTATGACTACCAACAAAAATCCTTAAGAGAGTCACAGGAATATTGGTGAGTTGAAAATATCCTTCAATGAGTTGTAGAAACCCTAAAACCAAAAATCTACAGAAAATTGTGAAACCCTAGAAACCCTAGGGCCAAAAATCCAAAATGCTCGGAAATGAAATCCGAAGATTTTTGGAGGTGAATTGGATGAGTTCATACATTCCTATGCACTTTTCATTCCCATCGTCCAAGTATTAAGTGTTGAAACACTTCATAAAGGAAGTTCATACGAAATTTCTGGAAACCCTAGGAGGGTCTTTTGGTTTTGCAGAAATGAGAGGATGACTAGTAAATGATTGTGCAATGGGTTATTCAATACCTATGCTCTGAAACCATTTTTATTTTTCATTAAGCTAGGCTCAAGCATGAATTTCATTCAAATTTTATCATTTTACTTGAACCATAGACAATTGCAATTTCACCATTAACAATTTTTTGCAGCAACCAAGATCACAAGAAGAAATACCATGCACAAGTACACAAGAAGTATCCTGGGAAACCATTCTCAACAAGGGAAGAAAACCTAGCCAATAATTTTCTATATTCTTCAAGAGAAATACCTCCCACACCATAAACCTAGCACACAAAAGGGTGCTCACAAAACCTAGAATACTAATGCCCAAGAGAGGTGCGCACTTCAGCCCAAAAAGAATTACTTGCTGAAATTTCCAAACTCACTCTTGTGTTATGTTTCCTTTATGGGGAAATTACCTTTATTTATATCAGAATGATAATATCAAAAGTAGTGTCTATTGGCACAACAGGGCTAACCTCAATAACTCACAATATAATTAATAATTACCATATTAATCATCTTTTACATTAATTATCTTTCACTTTATGGTGGGGACGACCTATACCCTTTACATAACAAATAGGGTTATAGGTAAGTATGATTCTTGAAAAATATATCAAGGGGTCTCATACACCCACTAGTGCTCAGCCACTAGGGTCATGCCCACATGTGCTCAGTGACAGGGAAATCCACGTCTCTATCTCACTGTGTCTCACAGGTGAATACACACTTACTAGTGCTCAACCACTAGGGTCACGTTCATATGTGCTTAGCCACAGGCACTTCCTACTCAGCATATATCTATCTCATTGTGTCTCACGGGAGAATCATATGGAGTATCACATCAACTCTTTGCACAGAGGAGACCAGTACATCATTTCATCTTCGTATCAGAGAGAACGACACACCCAACTCATGGGATTCCTCACCCAATACAGGGGAACACAACGTTCCATATCTATATCAAAGAGGAACCACACATCCATATCATGGGAACACCCAACTCATGGGCTTCCTCACCCCACATAGGGGCACACAACATTCCATCTCCATCTCAAAGAGGAACTACACACCCATCTCATGGGCACACCCAACTCATGGGATTCATCACCCCACACAGGGGCATACAAAGTTTCTTCTCTGTCTCAGAGAGGAAAAACACGCCCATATCATGGGAACACCCAACTCATGGTCTTCCTCATAGGCTGACTCACTAAGTCTATGTCCTGGAGGATGTCTCACACAACTGTAATCATAAACAACCCTCACACTTGGTTGGAAGCTACTCAATGTGTTAAGGAAGCCCAAAACATTGTCTCTGCTCAAACCCAAAAAAATTCCTTTATTCCTCAGAATCGACCTACTAACCTTGCCCATCCTCCCACTCCCCTCAATATCCATAAATTAACTCGGGATGAAATGGTGGAATGCCAACTCAAGATCCTTTGTCATAATTGTAATGACAAATATTTTTGGGGGCACAAGTGTAAGCAAAAAAAGTTTTTTATGGCCATCTCTGAGGATGTTTTTGAATAATATCTCAATAACCCCCCTATGGTATAGTTACCCAAGCTAACTGATATTAATCTTCCCTTTGACCAACCAGAAGTAGAACTAGTTATTTCATTGAATGCTCTCACTAGCTTCTTTTCTCCCCAAATCCTCAAGCTCATTGGCTACATTAAAAATTGAAAGATCATCATCTTAATTGAAAGTGGAAACAATCATAATTTTATTCATCGTCGTATTCCCAAGAAACCCATTTCTATATACATGCACTCAACAAATTTCAAATCATGATTTCCAATGGCAGCTCCATGAGGCATTGTGAAAATGTGTGTCTCCAAATCAGGAAATACCACCTGAAATCTCATATGTTTTCTATTGACATGGGTGGTTGTGATATTTTTCTCGATTTTTAATGGTTACGCACTCTTGGTCCCATACTCATGGATTTTAAGGAATTAACCATGCAATTCCAACAGGAAGGACAACAATATAAATTCCAAGAAATCACAACAGTCTCCCCTGAGATCATCATTTCCCATCGAATGGAAAAGATCCTCAAAAAAGGTCATTTTGGTAGTATTTCCCAACTCCATTCTATTTAATAATTTGAGACACTTGTGGTACATCCTAACCTCCAATGTAGAATCTATAAACACCAAACCATTTTTCCACTCTCGGGGACTTCCTCCTTCTCATGGTGTTCAATATAATTTCATTCCTCTCATCCTCGACAATATTCCTCCCAATGTTCGCCCTTATCATCATCCCTTTTCCCAAAAGAATGAACTTAAGAAAATTGTTCAAGAATTTCTAGTCGCGGGTGTTATCCTCCCTAGTACCATCCACTATTCTTCCCATGTGGTCATGTTACTCAAAAAACAAGGTACTTGGCATATGTGTCCATACTTCCGCACCCTCAATAAACTCACCATAAAAGACAAATTTCCCATTCCTATCATTGATTATCTCTTGGATGCATTAAGTGGTGCTGAGTATTTTAGTAAACTTGATATTCATTCTGGGTACCACCAAATACATATGCAAGAGGAAGACATTCCTAAGACTGCTTTTCACAGTCATGAGGGTAACTATGAATTATTGATCATGCCCTTTGGCCTGTGTAATGATCCCTCCTTTTTCCAAAGTCTCATGAACCAATTTTTCCGTCATTTTGTCCTTGTTTTCTTTGATGATATTCTCATCTATAGTAAAACTTGGGCAGACCATCTTACCCCCGTGGATGAAGTTCTCATTCTACTCTCTTAGCACCAACTTTTTCTCAATAAATATAAATGTGTCTTTGGAGCTTCGAAAGTGGAGTAGTTGGGTCATATTGTTGGCAAGGATGTTGTAAGGGTGGATCCTAAGAAAATTGAATCTATGCACGATTAGTCATGCCCAAAAATCTCAATAGATTGCGTGGTTTTCTGGGTTTAACATGATATTATCGCAATTTTGTTAATAATTATGGAAAAATTTTGGCACCTCTTACTGCTCTCCTCAAAAAGAATTCTTTCACTTGGACTCCAACAACTGATCAATCATTTCAAGCATTGAAATATTCCATCTGCACAAATCCTTTCTTGGCCCTTCCTGACTTCACAAAGAATTTTGTCCTCAAATGTGATGCCTGCAAGAAAGGCATCAGTGCAGTACTCATGCAAGAGGGTAGACCCTTGGCCTTCACTAGAAAACAACTCTCAGAGAGACATCTTTTCCAATCAATCTATGGAAAGGACATGTTGGTTATTCTGCATGTTATGTATTTCTGGTGTCCTTATCTCTTGGGGAAATGCTTCCAAATTAAAATTGACCATCAAAGCCTCAAGTATTTCCTAGAACAAAGGATTTCATCCCAAGAGCAACAAAAATGGGTGATCAAGATATTTGTCTATGATTATGAGATCATTTATAAAAAGGAAAAAGAAAATGTAGTGGTTGATGCTCTGTCTAGAAAGTATGAATAAGAAGGATCCATTTTTTCCCTCTCCTTCATTGTACCATATTGTCTCCAAGATGTTCTCCAGGAATGGCTGCAAGACCCTAAAAATTCTCGATTGATCTACCAATTCGTAGACAATTCTCCAGTTTCTCCAGCGTATTCTTGCCACAAAGAAGAGCTTCACTACAAATTTCATCTATATTTAAGCCACCAGTCACAACTTAAATCCACGGTTCTTTATGATCTTCATGCTTCACCGATAGTAGGGCATTCCATGTTTACCAAAACCTATCAACGAGTTAAACATTCTTTTTTTGGGGATGGTATGAAAAAAGACGCTTGCACCTTTGTGGATGAATGTGATGTATTTCAACGCAACAAGGGAGAAATTATCAAATATTTGGGCACACTACAACCGCTTCTAATTCCACCAGCTATTTGAAGAGACATTTCTATGGATTTCATTGTGGGCTTACCTAAATATGGAAATAAGTCAGTCATCATGGTGGTAGCTAATCTCCTTTCCAAATATGATCATTTTTGTGGTCTTCAACACCCATTCACGTCATCCAAAGTGGCTCATATTTTCATGGATCATATTTGTAAGCTTCCCACTTTCACCAACAATTTTTGGCAAGAACTATTTAGGCTCTAGGGCACACAATTACATCTCAGTATTGCTTATCACCCAAAAATTGATGGCCATACTGTAGTTTTCAACAAATGTTTGGAAACATATTTGAAGTGTTTTGCATCTAACCGGAAACATTAGTGGGCTCAGTGGTTACCCCTAGTTGAATAGTGGTATAACACATCTTACCATACTGGTACCTGCATGACTCATTTTGAAGTAGTGTATGGAAAAAAGACCCCGTCAGTTCTTTCCTACATACTAGGGATCTCAAAGGTTCAGGAGGTTGAAAACAATCTTACATTATGTGCCACCATTCTGTGTTATCGCAAAGACAATTTGTTCATGGCTCAGAATCGTATGAAACAACAAGTAGATCAAGGATGTTCAGAATGCTAATTTGCTACAAGAGACCGGGTGTTTCTTCATCTACAACCTTACAAGAAGACTTCACTCAAAGATGAACATTGTAAGAATATTTCTCCCAAATTTTATGTTCCTTATACCATTCTCAAGCGCATGGGACTAGTGGCCTATCAGTTATCTCTGGCCATTCAGTCTAACATCCATCATGTTTTTCATGTATCATGCTTAAAGAAGGTGATTGGAACTAAGTTCGAAAATCAAACCAATCTTTCGGAGTTGGATGTTGAAGGTTCAATACGGTTTCAACCAAAGGAATTATTGGACCAACGCGAGCATCATCTTCTTCAAAGCACCACAAGGAGGTGTTAGTGTAGTGGAAAGATACAACTCCAGAAGATGCCACCTGGGAGCCGACCACTATTCTCCAGGAATTTCCTCATCTCAAGCCTTGAGAAAAAGGTTGTTCTTCAAAGGAGAGGGCATGTTAGGGACCTTAACCCCTAAATTCTCATGTAGGTATAATAATATATTTCCATGTAATAAAGGTTGATACTAGTTAATAAGGCCTATTTAATAAATATGAACAAGTCATTGTAAGAAGACCTAATAGAAGCTTCCGCTTCTAGAAAGATCTTCCTCTAGAATGTTCTTTAGAAGATAGAATTAGTATAAATAAGAGTAGAAGGTATGAGAGGGATTTGTCTTGAGAATTATTGTAATAGATCTCTGTTGTGTTGGAGGTTTCCCCCTCAAAGAGGCAAGTGAGCATTGTTTCCTATCAATAAATGTATTATTTTGGTGTTTTGGTTCCATATATTATGTTGTTTTGTTGCTATATTTTTGTCTATGTTGGCATTATGTTGGCATTCATTGCATATTTCTATTTTATTCTATTATAATAGATCTAGTTCCTAACATGCAGACTTTCTCCTGCCCATAAAACTTGTATGGATGTACTCAATTCACCTTACTACAACCCGCATACATATGTGACTATTCCCACTGCAACCCATGTACATACGTGATTCACCTTCCTAAAACTCGCGTACATATGTGAATGTTCACACTACAACCTCCGTACATGTATGAAAAACCCATCTGTCTTCACACGTGTATCCTTTCTCTCTCCTAGGCCATATTTTCCATAATTGCATAATTTCCCTTTGTTGAAATCACCATGCCTCCTAGCACAAGTGGTCACTCACTTATGTTATCTCCATCATGTCTCCACACACTCTTCGCAATGAAATTTCAAAATGACCTCTCTTCTTTATATAAAATCCTTAGGGGTCATCATAGAAGCCCCTCCACAAGTCAACATCAGATTATACTTTCTTACGGGTGTGAAGCCCCAACACAAACGCACAAAGCCCATCTCCAAACCCATGAATCTCGAGCTTCATTCCAAGGGGGTTTTCACCATGTCGAAAGTGTGATGTGGTTCCCACGATGATTTCCACATTCCCAACACCTAGGGCCATGTGAGAATACATGCCCAAAGCTACAAAAATCAACACACCAGTCATCATTGGTTTCCATGGTCATTCTTCATTCTAAATTTGGTGTTCCCTTTTAGAGTAGTTAATTATAACAATAAAACTTATTGAGTTATCTAAACTCAACATCTACAATTTTATCATTGACCATAACTTGAATTCAAGAGTGTCGAATACCATCAAAAATGCACTCTATACCTACCTTGCAATATGATTATTATAAGATCAATTTGTGGCCAAAACATAAGCCAATAGAAAAGTAGGATCATTACCAATTATTTTACCTCTACAAATATATTCTTCCTTCTTTTTATTTCATAATGTATCTTTGTCTGCTATCACCCTTTTTTTTATGCATCATGAGTCTATCTCTCATTTCTTTTCACTTCTTCTTTTATCTTGTTTTTCCCCTACAATATTACTCATGCAACTAGAATTTATTGCATACAAATGTTTCGTGTTGGAGTGTGCACAATATCCAACAAGACAACCAATGAAAATGGATTGACAAACTTAATTAATGCACCACTTGCAATTATTTTACATCACTTAACATTTGACTTGGACTCAACTTTGAATATGTCTTTACAAAGGTTTCATTATATAACAAATATATTTTGACTCATACTTGGACTTGACTTCACTTTGACTTCCACTTTGCATCAATAAATGGGTGATTTTGGCTCAAAATTAAGCTTGACTTTGAATCCTTACTGTTGTATATCATGTTATTTTCATGATTGTCTTTCCACTCACAACTTTTACTATTGACCATTTCACTATTTACCAAGACCATTATTCTATCTTCACACACTCTTCATACCATTAATGAAACTCCACATGATTTAAATGTGATAACTTATACCCAAGCCTTCAAAAACTTTTATTGATATCCATACTTATCAAAGCACACCTATATGAATTAAAAAATGTGTATACATTTTTTTCTCAAATACAAGGATTAT
This sequence comes from Picea engelmannii, assembly GCA_009831015.1. Classification (NCBI taxonomy): domain Eukaryota; kingdom Viridiplantae; phylum Streptophyta; class Pinopsida; order Pinales; family Pinaceae; genus Picea; species Picea engelmannii. Next base: position 9,207 of record ML790122.1, on the reverse strand, counting down.
CTCTCTCATATGGAATTTGTCGTGTATGTGTTATCTCCACCAACTTCCTCTTCCTAATAAATTGTAGGCTACATATCTCCACCCTTCTCATTCTCATGTCCACAATTGATCTGATATTCTTCTCAAGTAGATTCTCATATCTCCTAGATAACAAATCTACATGCATATTCAATTTCAAACACTTATTTAATTATCAAAAATGTCAATGACTTTCTTCTAGGCTCCTCTAATACCCCACATTGGATTAATCAACTAGTGATTGGTATTGAGAACTAGAATATCAATGTGCTTCCAATATTTGGTGGCCTTTATAGATATCTCCCCCTACTATAAAATTTGGCACGAAATAACAGTAGATCGAGGCATCAATAGGTTTGGTTACACCATCAAAATGATAAAATTCTTTAGATAAAACCAACTTTTAGTGTTATGCTCATCAACGAACACATAGCTTGAACATTTTCTATGAATTCTTATAATACTACAAATTTGTACCATGCATGGTCATCAGTTAAGGCAGTGGAAAATCAAGTAATCTACCAAGTTTTGATTCCCTTGGAGGCACAGATAAATGATTGGGACCACAGGGGAATATGGTGTCACATTTGTGTTCACATTGCCAATTATTGCACCCATCAAAACGTCCATGCTCACTATGGCCACCATTAAAATATTTTCTCTTTACTCTTCGCTAATGTCTCTAGATCTATCAACAACATACTGTGGAACCAAGCATTGACAATGGCCCCACCAATGTGCATAAAATTAGACCATAACATAATGGTATTTACGCATGAAATCACTGGAAAAATCTCCACAATGACTTCTTCGGATCTACACAGTGGCGTCAGATCACATGACATCTATGCACTCATCGCCCTTGAACTTTAAAGATCTGCCTCTCAACTTTTTTTTGTTTTTTTCATATTTAATAAATTTGAAATTAAAAAAAAATGGAGACAAAATAATTTATTTCCTTAACATCAAGACCTACAATCGAATTATGTTTTCATAGACATCATTCTAGTTTTCATTAAAATGAAAATAAGTTACTTCATAATTATGTGACCTAGTTATATCACCATTGGATAACAAACCCTTGCTAAAGTTACTTCATAATTATGTGATGCAGGAGTATCGTAGGCAAGATAGTAAAGAAATCACTAAAGCAGAGGACAACTGGATGCACACCAGCGCACATTTTGAGAATTTTTTGAATTTGAAAAGATGAAGCATTAATGTAATATCTGGAAAATATATTTTTTCTTTTATGGTTTAGAGATTATAATGCAGATCTTGAGCGGTTGCTCTCATCTATTTGTTGGAGGCAATTAATGTAATAAATGTAAAGTAGATATAGGCTTTAATTCGATTAGATAGCTTAGAGTTGTAAGAGGGAAAACTCTAGAAAGCTCCCTCGTATGTATTGTAATGGATTCATTACTCTCATTGTAAGAGAAGAGTTGTAGAGTAAGAGAGAATAGAGAAGAACAGAGATTGTAGAAGATTGTATAAGCAAATAGTTTTTTCTATTGAACCCATGTACAGGAGCACTTGAGTTAATATAAGAATGATTTGACTCAATCTCATCGTGTTGTGATGAATATTGTTTGCATCTATTGAATGGTATGTTTACAGTTTTCTTATATGCTATGTTATGCATTTTTTTCAATGTTGTGTTTATGTATATGATTTCATGTTGAATGTATGAAGTCTGCGGAAGGGAGAGTATGAGTTTCAATTGTTTCTCATCCTGAGAATTCCTACAAGGAGTGGAACGAAGGTCCGCAAGGAGTGCGTTGACAAGATTCTGAGTTTCACCTTAGAAAAGCTCAAGATAGATACCGTTGTTATCATACCAGTAGAAGTGCGAGTATAGCACAGAGCCATGCAAGGTGTGCGCAAACGATTTGAAGTATTAGACTTTTCCAACCCAGTGAGTGGTTGAAGAGTTATTGTTGCAAGGAGTGCGCAAAACTGGGAAGTTCAAATAATCAACGATTATCGTGAAGTCACAAGGAGTGCGGGCAAGATTCCATAGAATGCTTGAGTTTGCAGCAAGAACTAATCTCAGGAGGGATAGATACTTTGAATATTTTGAAGGGAAGACAAGGCTGGAGTTACCTCACAGAAATTAAGCTTAGAAGGAGAAGCCAATTCGTTTGGCTAGGAGTATCGAGGACTCGAATGAACGGTTGAAATTCTCAGAAGGAGAACCACCGATTCGTCATGGACTGTTGGATCCAGTGGATCAACGGATGAGTTAAGGCTAAATGTCTATCAAGACTCATAAGTCGAGGAGGAATAGTCGTCATTATATCTGTATCAATAGGATTCGTTGATCTTATGATTTCAGATTTCGACATTTTGGGAGTCGGAGTGTGGAGAAAGTTGTGGCTTGGAGTCAAGAGTTGCGAAATCCCGATACGCGAAATTCCAATACAATATGGACCATCATATCGTGGGAATCTCAAGGTCATCGATCTAAGGAGAAGAATTCATGAGTTTGAAATTTGGGAGAAGGGGCAGGAGTCGCATCGCAAACTCATGAGTCGCAAAATCCTAATGCGTTCATAGGTGGACCCCAGGACGTGACTGAGGTCACATGGTTGAAGCATAAGGGAGGAGCTCATGGAAACATCAACCCTTTTCGATGTTTCAAGATTGGAATAAGTCAGGTAAATCAATAACAGGAATCACGAAGTCGCGAACCCGAAACACCTTTTCGGGAAAGGTCATGGTCACATCGATTGGTCATGTGGAGTTGAGGTTCGTGCCTAGGTTTTGTTCACATCGGCGTAACTTCTAAAAATGACCTGTGGTTATATGTGTGAAGGTTCCAGTGGGAAATAAAGATCCATTTCAACTCAGGGAAATACAAATATCCAAGACCAGGAGGTTCCAATACCGAGAGGTCATGCAAAGCCTGCTAAGGTAGGGGTGTTGCGTCAGGTGGTATCAGAGCTTACAATCATTGTTTTATGTAAGAAATGGAGATAGAAGGAAATTTGTGATTTGAATTCTGCATGGAACAGATTTAAACAATGCCGCCAAGAAGACTCCAAGAGATACCCATGCCCGATCCAGCCATGGAAAGGGAAATGATATAACTTTGTGCTTGATTGGATGCTATGGAGACAACACAGAGACGAACATATGATTCTAGAGATGTCAGTGAATCCGAAAATGAGAATGAATCAAGATCCAAAGAAGAAGAATTTGCAGTCGAAGATGCTGCAGAGGAACGTCTATTCAAATTTGTTGCAAGAATAGGGGCCAGAGAAAAAATGGACATCTCGATGTATGAAGGAAACTTAGACATTGAGGAGCTGCTAGATTGGTTTAGGGCTCTGGATAAATATTTCTATTATGAATACCTCGAAGAAGATAAGAAAGTAAAACATGTTGTCACTAGACTGAAAGGGCATGCAACACTATGGTGGGATGAACTGCAGGCTGATAGACATTGCAAAGGAAAACAACAAATCAAAAAATGGGATAGGATGGTTGCAAATATGAAATCCAAGTTTATACCCAGAGATTACAAAATTAATCTGTTTCGAAGAATGCAGAATTTGAGATAGAAGGGGATGACAGTGAAGGAATACACTGAGGAGTTTTATAGATTCAACATCAGGGCAAGTCGTCATGAGAGAAATGATGAAAAAGTCGCCAGATACATGAATGGCTTGAGATATGAAATTCAATATGAGATGAGCATGGTGACAATCATAAATGTGGAAGGTTCTTATCAAATTTCTTCAAAGGTGAAAGTAAAATTGGCCCAAAAACAAGGTCAAAGGGGCATAGGTAGAATTTCAAGCCGAGGAAAAGAAATTGCTCAGGACAAAGTACAGAAGCCCAAGGATGAAGAAAAGAAACCCCATAACCACCCAGAAAGAGGAGTAAGTTCACAGGGAAGACAATATGCCGATAGGAACACTTTTCCTCGAGCCAGAGGAAGAGGACGAGGCAGAGGTGGTGAAATAAATTGTTTTGTCTGTGGAAATATAGGACACAAATCTTTTGAATGTCCTGATAGAAAAAGGGATGGAGGAGGAGAATCTCACATTTCAGAAGCGCAAAGGTGAAATGTTGAGGCAGAAGATGCATAAGGAGGAAAATCCTTAATGATGAGGAAAATTCTCTTGAAGCTAGAGAAAGAGATAGAGAATCCAGTCCAAAGGAACAGTTTGTTCAGAACTTCTTGCAAGACCAATGATAGGGTATGCAATGTGATAGTGGACAGTGGAAGTAAAAATAATATAGTATCCACAGAAATGGTGGAAAATTTGGAATTGGAAACAACTGCACATCTGAACCCATACAAGGTTTCGTGGTTGCAAAAAGGACATCAAGTAACAGTCACTAAAAAGTGTTTAGTTGAATTTAAGATAGGGGGATATAGAGATGAGATATTATGTGATGTTATTCCCATGGATGTCTGTCATATTTTGTTTGGGATACCATGGAAATATGACAGAAATGTTATTCATGACGGAAGAAAGAACACATATACCTTGGATAAGAATGGTAGGACGCATATCTTGCTATCAATTGAAGACAAGAAGGTGAAAGAATAAACAAGAAACACTATAATTCTCATGAGTGGGAAGGAACTTTTGTATGAAGTCAAGAAAGAAGAAGACATGTAGTTTGTTGTGGTAAGGAAACCTAGAGTCATCTTGACCAGTACTTCAATAGATGATCTACCGGGGGAAATTCAAGAAATGCTTGATAATTTCACTGATATAGTGGTGGACAATTTACCTTGTTCATTTCCACCCATTAGGATTATAAGCCATCACATTGACCTTATACTAGGAGTGATTCTACAAAACAAAGCAATGTACAAACTGACATCGTAGGAGAATGAAGAAGTCAAGAAGCAAGTCCAAGATCTGATGGAAAAAGGATTGATTAGAGAAAGATTGAGTCCATGTGCTATGCCAATAGTGTTAATTCCAAATAAGGATGGTGGATGGAGAATGTGTACAGACTCGAGGGCTATAAACAAAATCACCATCAGGTATAGATTTCCTTTACCAAGGATGGATGACTTGATGGATTGCTTGAGTGGAGAAAAGTTTTTTTCAAAAAATGATTTGAAAAGAGGATATCATCAGATTAGAATGAGGGAAGGTAATGAATGAAAGAAAATATTCAAGATGAATGAAGGGTTGTATGAATGGCTTGTCATGTCGTTTGTTTTAATGAATGCGCCAAGTACTTTTATGAGATTGATGAACGAAGTCTAGAAATATTTCATTGGAAAATTTGTAATTGTATATCTTGATGATATATTGATCTTCAGTAAGACTGAGGAGGAACATTTGAGACACCTAACTCTAGTGATGAGGAGGTTGCAGCATGAGAAGTTGTGAATAAATCTAAAGAAGTCATCTTTCCTGAAGAAGGAACTCATCTATTAGGGTTTTGTGATCTCTTCGAATGAGTTGAAGATGGATCCTGAGAAGATAAAAGAAATCAAAGAATGGACATCACCAAGGAATATCTTTGAAGTCAGAAGCTTCCATGGATTAGCTAGTTTTTACAGGAAGTTCATCAGAAATTTTAGTGGGATTAGTGCACCAATGATGGACACAGTCAAGAAAATACATAAATCTTTTCATTGGACAAAGGAAGCAGAGAAAATTTTCAAGTTTTTGAAAGAGAAGATAATTGGACAACCAGTTCTGGTTTTTCCAGACTTTAGTAAGACATTTCAAGTGAGATGTGACACAAGTGGATTTGTGATTGGGGCAGTCTTAAGTCAAGACAATAGACCAATTGCATACTTCAGTGAGAATTTGAATGATGCCAAGATGAAATATTCCACATATGATAAAGAGTTTTATGCAATCATACAGGCACTGAAGAAATGGAGGCACTACTTGGTTCTGAAGGAGTTCGTTTTGTACAGTGACAACCATGCTTTACAATTTGTAACCAGACAGGGGAAACTGAACCAGAAGAATGCAAAATGGGTTGAATTTATGCATAACTTTACTTTTGTTATAAAGCACATTTCTGGAACTTCTAATAAGGTTGTTGATGCATTGAGCAGGAAATGTTTGATTCTGTAGGAGTTTCATGTAAAGACCTTAGGTTTTGATAGCCTTAAGGATATGTACAAAGATGATTCAGATTTTGGGGATGCTTATGAAGCATGTGAGAATCATGTTCTTAGAGACAGAAGCCAATGGATTGAATTCTTAATCCAGGATGGATTATTATTCAAAGGAAATAAGTTCTGTATCCCGAAGAGTTCTATGAGAGAGAATATTCTAAAGGAAAAATATAGTGGGGGATTGGATGGACTTTTCATCCATGATAAGACATTTCCACAACTGAACAATTTGTATTATTGGCCAAGGATGAGGATGAATGTCAAGAATTTTGTGAACAGATGTAGAATTTGCCAACACGCAAAGGGGAAAAGACAAAATACAGGATTGTATCAACCATTTCCAGTACTAGAGAGGTCGTGGGATGCGGTAAGCATGTATTTTTTTTTAGGACTTCCAAGGACACAAAGAGGTTGTGATTCCATATTCGTGGTAGTCGACAGATTCTAAAAAACGACACATTTTATTGCATGTCAGAAAACTAGTGATGCAACACACATTGCAAACCTGTTTTTCAAAGAAGTTGTTCAACTTCATGGTTTACCCAAGAGTATTGTTTCAGACAGGGATACCAATTTTTTTGATCATTTATGGAGAACACTATGGAAGAAGCTGGGGAATTTTTTTTATTTTAGCTCAACATATCACCCTCAGACGGATGGATAGACTCAGGTAGTAAATCGAAGTTTAGGGGACTTGTTGAGGATTTTAGTAGTTGAACATCATAGTCAGTGGGATCAGATTCTTCCACAAGTGGAATTTTCATATAATGACTCACCTAACAGGAGCACAGGACAGAGCCCATTCTAGATAATGTATGGAATACAACCAAGAGGCATATCTGATTTGAGGGACTTAGAGAAGCATGAGTTCAAAAGTGTTGGAGCAAAGGATTTTGTAGTAGAGATGCAAGAGCTTCACAACAACATTAGAGAGCGGTTACAAAGTTCCAACCAAGAATATAAGCACAGAGAAGATCAACACAGGAGAGAGCTACAGTTCGAAGTGGGAGACTTAGTCTTAGCACATATAATAAAGGAAATATTCCCAAGGGGAATGTATAATAAGATAAAAATGAAGAAGATAGGGCCGTGTAAAATCATAAGGAAATTTGAGGCAAATGATTATGAGATAAAATTGCTAGATGATGTGGGAATATCACCCATATTCAATGTAGCAGATCTATATCCTTACAAAACAGATGAAGTGTTAGCATATTTAGACACTTAGGAGTTAGTTAAGATCTACTTGGTCTAATATGTCGTTAGGTAAAAGTGTGTTTCTTAGTGTGTTTCTTTAGTATGCATTAGTATGCATTTGTAGTTAGGAAATCTGATGGACATGATATGTTCTCAACATAGAGTGATCCGACGGTTCATTCTCTCCTCGATATTAACGGCCATTGATTTGTGGCTTAACACCTGATTGGTCCATGATCTCTATTTAAAGAGCATGGAGGGTCATTTGCCAACGATCGATTGTGAGAAACTCTATTGTAAAATCTCTTTGTAATATTTTTCTTTTTCATTAATAAACTACTCCAAGTGGCCACATTGGTTGGGGTCGTGGATCTTTCCCCGTAGGGGTTTTACCATGTGAAAACATCGTTGTGTTGATCTTTGATCTGGTTATGTGGCTGGTTACTGAAGGTGTTCATCCTCTGTTGGAATACCTATTTTGTCGAACATGGTATCAAAGCATGTTTGAATACTCGCTCCTGTTATAGATCGAGATCGTGAAGATGAGTTTCCTCATCTCCATTTTATGTCATTTACGTACATATCTGGGCTGAGAGGACTATTCCATTGCATCCGAAGAACTCGTTTAATTTAGGAACACTTTTCATTTCACTCAAAAAGGTTTTTGTTTGCCCAAGATATGGCCATTACAGTCAGATCCAGAGGTATAAAGTTTGAATATGCATTTTTTTAATTTTTTGCAGAGAAGTATTTTGGTTTTATTTCGGTTTTGTATTTTTTTTTCGGGTTGCTACTCTTTTAGATCTATGTATTCTCTTTTCCCTGTGCCCTGTGCGATCTTGGAAAATAAAAAATAGATAGGAAAAGGTGCATCTTTTGGGTAATCTAACCGAGATCTAACCCTTGTTGTCATCGAGAAGCGGATTTTTTTTTCTTGTGTGAAAAGATTTATTTTTTTAGCATGCTCTCCAAGGTCATCTTCATCATCATCAACAACAACAACAACAACAATCCTCCTTCTGAACATTACAATATGTTTTGCTAGACCATTTGGTTAAAACTTGCCTTATTAAGTAAGAGGTCTTAAGTTCAAGTCTCTCTTTTGTTACTTTTTTGAAAAAGTTCATGCTAAAATTGTAAAGTGTATTTCACTTCAAGTATAAAAGTGAATCACTATAAGTAGCTTTAATATTTTATTTTAGAGTTATTTATTTTGCATGCATCTTTTCTGTTATAAAGTAACTTCATTGTAAAAGTGATCCTCAATTCTCTTTATAAAAGTAGGTCACTTCATAAGGAAACTTACACTATCATGTGGTCAGTCAGTTACCGTTTATGTTTTTTTTTTAAAGGGCATAACTTTCACATCGGAAGTCCGTTTTCAGTGTTGTTTTTTTTAAAACCGCATAAATTTTCGAGATCTTCCCTTCCAGATCATCCATTTCAGTTTTCAAATCTGCATTATCTGCATATTTAATATGGATTCTACAAGTAATGTCTTGCTTACCAACAACAACTACTTCCAATGGAAATCTCATATGGAAGATTTATTAAGAAGTAAAGGCATGTACCGGATTACCTTGGGAAAGGAAAAAGAACCCACTAATGATGATAAGAAATCCAAATGTGATAATAGGAATGACGAAGCATGAGGACTAATCGAAATGTCCATCTCTCCCGATTTAAGGTACCACCTTCAAGAAATTGATGACCCCGAAGAAGATGGGGACAAGATTGAATCTGTGTTTGGTAAAATCAATATTATTTGAGCACAACAATTAGAAAATCAAATACTGACCTTGAGTCCAAGTGATTTTTCTTGCCTTGGAGACTATTTATCTAAGTTTAAAACACTCAAAATTTTATGTGAAGAATGTAAT
>ML790121.1:423487-482550 GCA_009831015.1 Picea engelmannii | reverse complement strand
GTCTTTCCCCGCATCTCAAATGCTATCAGTCTGAGGTATGGAAATTAATGAACAAATTTTCTGCTTTTAATATAAATTCCATTCCTAGATTAAATAATGCTGAAGCAGATCTACTAGCTAATGTTGCCTCTAAACTTCTTCCTACAGAAGGCTTATCCTCGAACGCGTTCTCCGTGGAGCTATTGTTTCAACCATCTGTTCCTGACAATATCACAAACTGGAGAGTATTTGACGATGATCAACAGATCATTAACTTTCTGCACATGGAAGAAACCTTTCAAGGTGCTGTGATAGATGAACAAACACACAATGACAATTTGCACGACTTTACGGTAATACCTAATCTGAAATCTCCTGAAGCTCTATCGGACATGGTAAATTTCATACCCAAATCTGTTGTTAGACTAGAAAAGTTTTATGATTTTGAAGATAAATTTAAAAAGACGGTCAATTGNAAAACCAACAGTTCCTCATTGTCTTATGAAAAAGTCAATTTAGGGACTAGTGAAAATCCTCAGTGTATCAACTTAGGCTTGGGATGTTCTAGACAAGAAAAAGATGCTTTTGTTAAATTATTTAAAGAATTCAAGGATGTCTTTGCATGGACTTACAATGATCTTAAAACGTTCGATCCTAATATTATACAACATGTCATCCCGATGAAGCCCCAAACCTTACCCTTCCAACAGAAATTGAGGAATATGCATCCTAAACTAGAGCCGACCATACAAAAAGAATTGAATAAACTCCTAAGTGCTAAAATAATTTTTCCTGTTAGACACAGTCAATGGGTATCCAACCTTGTCCCAGTGCGGAAGAAAAACGGGGAAATTCGACTTTGTGTTGATTTCCGAAACCTCAACAAAGCGTCTGACAAAGATAATTATCATGTCCCTCCCATGGAACAGATCCTTCAACAAGTACTTGGTTCCGAGAGGCTATCCTTACTAGATGGTTTCTCTGAATACAACCAAGTCTTGATGTCTCCGCCAGACCAATTAAAAACTACCTTCCGTACCCCGTGGGGCACTTATGCTTATCGCAAAATGCCCTTTGGAGTGATTAATGCTGGTGCTACCTTTCAGAGAGAAATGGACATTGCTTTCATAGGATTAATCAATCACTCCGTAGTAGTCTACTTAGATGATGTGACCGTTTATTCTAAAAACAAAGACGATCATCTAGCTCACTTACGAGCCGTTCTGCACAATGTCATAAATACGACATCTCCTTGAACCCCAAGAAGTCCATCTTTGCAGTAGAACAGGGTAAACTACTAGGATTCATTGTGTCTAGTGATGGAATGATCATTGACCCCGAGAGGACCCAAGTCATCGCTAAACTTCCCCCACCTACCTCCAAAAAATCCATGCAGTCTTTCCTAGGCCAGATTAATTTCGTGAGAAGATTTGTCCCCAGTTTCTCCGATATGGTCAGGCCTCTCCAGAACCTGTTTAAGAAAGACACCCAATATCACTGGGGACCTACAGAAAACCAAGCGTTCAATGCTATAAAGAAGGCCATAATAGACGCTCCGTCTCTCATGAGCCCTGATTTCTCTCAAGACTTTACACTCTATACTTTTGCCTCTGATCGTTCCTATGCCGCAGTCCTAACTCAGAAGAATTCCGAGAACAACGAAGTACCCATCGCCTTTATGAGCTCTTCTTTCAAAGGTGATGAAATCAACTACCCAGCAGTCGATCGACAAACCTACGCTATTTTCAAAGCAGTTAAGCATTTCCGGTCATATCTTTTGAAGTCAAGGACGAAGGTCACTGTCCCCTACCCTGCTGTTAGAAACTTGTTAGTGAAAAAGGAATTAGGAGAGAAAAGAGCCAACTGGGTCACCTCCTTGCAGGAGTATGACTTAGAAATTACCCCAGCACAGATCGTGAGAGGCCAAGGGTTGTGTAAGTTGGTAGTTGATTCAGAAACCAAACAACAAGAAGATAGTGATACGTTAAACCTAGAATAATGTGATCAGAATTTGATTTGTTGCGCACAAAACCTCGTAAGTCCTTGGTATGACGATATTATATTTTGTCTTGAACATGGATCAACACCCCGTCACCTTGACCCAGCCAAAAGAAGAGCATTGAGACTAAAGTCTGCCTCCTTTCATCTAGTTAATGATATACTGTTTCATCAGAATTTTGATGGCGTACTGATGCGTTGTCTTGAAAAAGACGAAGCAGAGAAAGTCTTGCTTGAGTTGCATGCAGGAGAAGTTGGTGGTCACTTCGGTAGTGACACCACTTCTCATAAGGTTCTAAGAGCCGGTTATTACTGGCTGACGCTTTTTAGGGACGCCCATTCCTTGTGCCATAAATGTATCATTTGCAGAAAGCAGCATGGCGATTGCAAAGGCCATCCTTCCCCTTGCAACCCGTTTCAGTCGATTCTCCTTTCCAGCAATGGGGCCTTGATATCATAGGTCCTATTAACCCTCCATCCTCACAACAACACAAGTATATCGTGACATCCACTGATTACTTTACTCGATGGTCTGAAGCCGCCGCGCTAAGAACTATTAATAGAAGTCAGGTGATCACTTTTCTAAACTCGAATATCATCACTCGTTTCGGTATCCCTGATTGTCAAGTCTTTGATAACGCTTCATACTTTTCTTCTCTAGAGATGAGTGAGTTCACTTTAGAGAAAGGAATAAAGCTGAAGTATTCTGCTAGTTACTACCCCCAGGGTAATGGCTTAGCAGAATCAACAAACAAGAACTTGATCAAAATTATCAAGAGAACCGTGGCTGAAAATCACAAGAACTGGCACAATTCACTGCTGAATGCACTGTGGGCTGATAGGGCAACACCCAAAGCCTCTATAGGTAACTCCTCCTTTTTTCTTGTTTATGGCAGAGAAGCCATTTTTCCACCTCACACTCTTCTTCCTTCGCTTCAATTGTCCAAAAAATTTCAAGAAGAAGACTGTCCCCCTTTAGAAAGCCGTATTAACGCTTTGATGAAGTTAGAAGAAGTAAGAACCCAAGCTAAGCGTAAACTAGACCAACATCAACAACTGATTAAAATCTGGTTCGATTCCAATTCTGCTTCTGATAGGAATTTGGAAGTAGGCGATCTCGTCTTAAAGTGGGACAAACCACACGAAGGAAAGGGTGAGCACACCAAGTTTCAAAATTTGTGGCTTGGGCCATTTTTGATTGCTGAAAAGTTGGGTCCTAGTTCCTTTCGATTGCAGAATCTTGAAGGGCAGCTTGACACCTATCCGGTGAATGGCCAAGCCCTGAAAAGATACTTTGCTTGATACCTACCCTTGTATTTTATGTAAATATTTCTTTGGTTTGCATCTTTTTGTTTTCTTCCTGTTTTGATTTTGATTTGGATTGATTAATTTTTTGGTGTTGTTTGAGAGATATGCATACCTGTGCACTGAGAAATTCAGATTAAGACCATGGAAAAATTTCTTCACTGAAATAACTTCTGAAATATTGGACAGACATCAGTAATATATTTCTAAAAGTGATGTTTATGTTGGAAATTTTTTTTGTTTGAAAGAAGTTTACTAATTTCAATCTCTGAGCAAAGTTTGTCATGATCATCTATTATCTTTTTACGATGTCCCTTTTCCGTAAAGGAATGACTCAAAAAGGATGTCTCCCTGTCATAGTAAGTTGTTTTAGAAATAAAAAATTTATGGAGCTGGATAAAGGACAATGTCAAAAAATTCTAATGAGGTCTAAAAAATATGATAAAATGCCAAGATTTTTTAGCATCACCCCGCTCAGCTATACACAAAAGAAAAACAAAATAAAAATGTTAATAAGAGCTGTGGGAAGTGTTTGTAAACCCGCCGGGATACTGAACAGGTCCGCTGGCAGCGGGTAAATGCAAGCATGGCGCCAAGACAACTTCGCCGGGGTACTGAACAGGCCTGCTGGCAGTGAAGCAATGTCGGGTAAACAAAAATCTGTAAAAATTATAAGAAACCTCTTTAAAAGTCCTTTACTCGGATCTAGAACTTCTTGACAGGATACGGATGTCCGAGTGGGTTAAATGGCAACCCTGTCGAGGCTATGGATGCCTGCTGGCAGCAGTGGCCATGCCAACAGTATTGAAGATTTTATCATAAAAATCGTGACTTGCTGATCTTAAGACTGTTATTAGTTTGTATTTTTTAAAACATCGCTGGAAAAGATGGTAAATGATGATGTTTGTACGATTTTCTGGTTGTTGTTTTTTAGTTGAATTTTTCTTTGTCATACTAATCTGAATTTGTTTCTTTCAACAGAGATAACTTCTTCTCCCAGTGTGTCGCCATTGTTGGCAGCCAATTCAATTTTTTCCATTGACTTAAAAGCTGCCTACACCTATGTCTCCTGAACTTGAAATTTTCATCGCATTTTGCAAATAGACGATATTTTCATTTCATACGACACTTGCAAATTAGTTTCGATTTATTTTTCACGACTGAAAGTGTGAAAACTCCTCCATCATTATTGAACTGTCATGAGATTCTCATTGATATTTTGAAAGGCACTTACCTTTGGTTTATTATTATGTGGCTGAAGAGATTTTTCAAACTATGACATTCTTGCTTTGATTGTGCAACTTGACTTTTATTTGATTGATAAGGTATTGAGCATGTAAATTTATGAATTATACTTGATTATATAGGGGTCATGGTTGATTTTGGTTTTATATGATGTGATCCTTACTATTGTAAGCTCTTGGCCTATCGATTTTATGAAATCTCTTATCACAATGTTTTATGAACTTTGATTACACATTATGCAACAAGCGCATGGGTAACATATGAGACTGATTTCATATTGAATGGAAATAGTTTGAAGTTATACAATGGCGCATATTTAATTTATGGGTTTGATTTAATATTGAACAATCATGGTTTCAAACCATAGAATGGCGCATTGGTATATAACTACCCTCCTTTTAAATCTTGGGTTGGCTGAATAGTTTGATTTTGGTTATGATTGATTGAATAGGGGTTGTACTTTGCCATTACTATGCTGCATGGCGGTGGATAATCCCACCACCCTTGCACACGTACATTAATTTGCATCCCCTTTGATCGTTCTCAGCTGTTAGCCAAAACGATTTTTCTCCTGTGTGTTTAATCCAAACCCTACCATGCACCCGCACCATGGCTCCAGTCGTAAGGGCTGAACCCAATGGTAGCCAAGCATTGTTGATGTTCGACGATGCTTACAGTGACCTTGAGGAATTTGGATGGCTCCCGTTCATATGAAAGTTTGATGGCTATAACCCTAGCGTGGCTCGACAATTTGCATTAACCTTTGATGGCTTCCGAGCCAAGGTTGGGGATGTGTAGTTGGAAATTGATGAGCAATTTATCAGTTTAGCTACCGGTCTGCCTACTGTCGAACAGAGATGGTCAAAAAATTGCAAAGTGGAAGATGTCCCGTGGACATTGCTCTTCCAATCACGAAGAGTGAGCCCCTGTGACAAAGGTTTGCCCGCGAATATGCTCAAGCAATGTTGGGACGACTTGCTGATGATAACTAAACAATTTATCACATGCGAGGGCCAGTATGGTTTTGTTTTCTTCTACCACCTTCAACTACTTATGGTTTTCATGGGATATGAGCTTAATATGCCTTACTACTTGCATAGGATTCTGTTTAAAATGTCTAAAAGATACAAATGGAACCAGGCCGATAACAACCTATTTCATTTTGGGTTAATTAAAACGCTTGTGGTTTGTCATCTGGGGTTATGCTGAGACTGTTGGAATGATTTTCTTATTCGAAATAATTTCGAGGACTCAAGCCCACCACAGGTTGACAAACCTGTGGTGAGCGAGAGAATGTCAGTACCCCCTGTGCCTTACAGTGATCTGTTACCTAAACCCCTACCCGACTCACCTATTGACCTACCCAATTCTGTGACCACATATGTGGAAAATGTTAAACCCGTGGCTAAAAGGCCTAAAGCTAAACCTACTGTGAATTATAAAGGCAAAAATAACGCCCGATTAATATCTCACATGGCAAGAAACAAACAGAACATTCCTGTCAACCCTGACCCTATTATGGTGAGTGAAGATTCTGACTCAACGGTTGAACGATACCTGGCAAGTGAGTATCCCTATTCAGAAGGTCTGTGTGATAAAACCTCATACGATTTTGTGAAGAACCTACAACCTTGTTTGCAAAATGATCCTAATTATCCAGGCATCAAAATGCCTTGTGAAACCCCTGGTGACTCGTCGAAACCCCCCCTGCTCTATCTCAACGAGCTGATCCACCATGTGATCAGTGTGGCTCATGGTTAGAAAGGTATTACCTTGATGTGCCAATGCTACAGTCCAGAATTCATGCTCTGGAGGATCAAGTTGCAAGTCTTACCAGTCAAAGAGAGAAAATGCAATCCACTGATAAGAAGCAGCGAACAACAGGTTCGATTTTGTTTAAGAACGTGGACTCAGCTACAACGGTTGTCAATTCAAAATTGGCATAGCCCGAGCAACATCACTGGTATGATTATCACCTGTTTATATGACAAACTCATAAGCTCTCTTTACAACGTGGATTTGTTTTGACACATAAGCATGCGTTATTGTATATAATTTTGTTTTGATTAATTGAATTTAGTTTCCCAAATTAGCTTTGATTGGATTTAGCTTTGATTCGATTGATCGTGTTATGGATTTCATTGTGTTAATTTGGTTTCAATTGAATACTCTGTCGATTATTGAAGTTGTTAATATTTTTCTAAACATAGGCTGTTTCTGGTATTCCAACTTTGAACACAGTCAATGGTTCGATTTGAATTGGTTATATTCTATACGATATGGTTGGCATACCTGTTATAATGTTATATTCCGTGTCTGATTTGACCAATTCGAATATCATCCTGTTAATGCATAACCAAATTGCAACTGTTCGATTCGCATCGTTTGACCGTGTTGTCAGTCCGATTCATATTACAACAAATATCTTGTTTAAATTTGTGATTGTGCCCAGGATTACGATTTGTTGCAATATTTGACTCAGTCCCGATTTGTTTCGATTCTTGCCCAGTTTATGGTTATCATCGCTGTTGATGGTTACGATAATTATGTGATCCTATTTGGTGACTTTGTAAATTCTCAACGATTCAAATCTATGGCGAAGTTTGATGAATGCTTATTTGGCAATAATCGTAACAGTTTTTCCATATTGGTATTTGATTGAAACAACATGAATCGTATGCACATTGTTACGGCCGTAACAAATCAATTATGATTGTGTTCGATCATGATTGTATCGATTATGATTGTGTTGATTACATCGTATCTTATACGATATGATCCACCATCGATTTAATTCAATATGAAATAGTTCGGTTACTATTTGACCTGATTTTATGGCAACTGAAAAAAAATAGAGCATTCTTACCCTGTCCCGATTGCATCCTTTTCGATTTTGTTAATTTGAATGATAAACTCATTTGAATCATAGTGATTCATTTTGGATATTTATTAAAAGAAAATTAAATTGGATTTGTTTCTTTTGAAAAGATTTGATTTCTATCTGATCCTATATGCTATTTTAGACTAGCTACAGAATCAGATGATTCTGTAGCTAAGTCTGTAGGATCAAATTTTTAGTGTTTTGTTACTGAAATATCTTTCTAATTTGATATTTGTGTTCTATTGTAGGTAAATTCGAAATTTCAATTGAGTTGATGAGTAGTTAGGGGATGTTTCAAAGATTTCACTTGCATTTCATTTTCTTAGTTTAGGTGATTTTGGGATATCTCCCAGATTATGTAAAACAATTTGATATTATCCACAAGGAAGTTTTACCTTGTGAAGAGACCTATATATACTTATGATTTTTGTAATAATCATCATCCTCATTCGTGGGAGAACAAGGATATGGAGTTCTAATACAAACTGAAGCAGAATTTGGTGTTTTGTCACAGATTTAGCTTCTCATTATATCAACATTTTGTTTCATGTTGTGTATATCAATTTGTTTATGGTTTATGACTACTTTAGATATCAAAATCATGTGTAAATGATATAATTTTGATCACTGTTATCCATATCTTGTCTCTTCCAAATAGATAAAAGACATAACAATTGTTAATTCAGTTTGTGAATGACAGGTTTATCTTCTTCATGAATTGAATTATTTAATATAAGTTTTTGCATAACAGGTTTCCCTTATTGCAGAGATTTATAATCATAAGATTGTTATGATTTTTTATGTCTTGTTTTTCCTATAAACACTTCAAAGAGCAGCACAACCAATTGTTTACGAAAAGCTTACGGACTAACTGGTGCGAGTTTCCCTCCTGTGACCAGCTTAGAAGTCATCACACACAGGGCAGACTTGGAGCGTTTCCAGGTCAGTTAATCTTTTGTTTACTGTTTTCAATTAAGTAGTTTAATTCAGATATAAGCTTAATTAGATTTATATTAGATTGTTTAATTTCAGTAAATATATTAGATTGTTTAATTTCAGTAATGTTTATTTCTTTTTCATAAAATATAAAAATCAAAAAGATTCTTGGCTGTCTTAGGGCAGAAAACACACGAGTTTTGCAGGTTTTAATTAAATCTATAGGCTGTTTATAGTGTACATTTGTGAATAAGTAATATTGCAGCTAGTAATTAGATAGTTGATTTGAGTTATTATAATAGTAATTAGTAGATTGTATATAATAGTTAGAATAGTTATATTTAGTTTTAGTTTAATTTAGTAGTTTGTTTTAATTAGATTAGTGTGTTAGTTTCTTTTATTTTTAGTTAGTTTGTTTTATTAGTTTTATTTAGTTTTAGTTTGTTTTATTTATTTTAGTTAGATTAGTTAGTTTAGATTAGTTTTCTCTTTGGTTTTCTTAAAAGACCTTAAGGCGGCCAACGGAGCCATTAAACTCGCCAGGGTAGTCCATTCCAAATGGCTTGGGTTATTTAGACAACCCCAGAGCGGTTCCACTCTCCCAGTTGACGGACGGTCAATTTCCCCCATCAACAGGTACCTGGAATTGATGTTGGCCAGACTCACTCGGGCTACTTGGAGGGTATACCCATGATTATGTGTGGGAGCTTGCACTAGGGTGTAAGTTCATTAAGAAGGTCATCAACGTAACTTTTCCACCCGCTCTATCTCAACCCCTTCTTACTTTGTTCCCGCGACATTGGATTTCATCACCAACTAGCGTGCTCATTGTGAGAAGGTTTTGTTTTCTTGCTTGCTTACTAGATTTTTTAGCGTGTGTTGTTTGTTCTCCCTAGCATAATATAGGTTGGAGATTTTTTTTTTATGGCATCAGTTCCCTGGATGACCAATGAAGGAACCCCTTTTCCAAGGGAACCCTTTGTTTTTCCTTCTTACGGAAACATTGGTCCTCCTTACATCACTACTTTGATCTTTCTAGGTCTCACAATTGGGTTACCTGTTTGGTTGTTTTCCACTCCAGTCATATCGAATTGACATGGTGTCCTTCCAAAGTGTTATCATCTTGGAATCCATGATCAAGAAGAGGATGAGCATAGTTTCTCTTCTCTATGGAAATCTCATTAAAAAATGAAACAGAGATCATGAGCACAGTTTCTCTTTTCTGTGGAAAGCTCGTTAAAAAATGAAACAGAGGTTACGAGCATAATTTTCCTCTCTATAGCAAGCTCATTAAAAAAGGAAACAGAGGTCTGGGGACTAAACTCTGTGCCACGAGCACAATTTTCCTCTCTGTGGCAAGCTCGTTAAAAAATGAAACAAAAGTTATGAGCATAGTTTTTCTCTCTGTGGCAAGCTCGTTAAAAAATGAAACAAAAATCTGGGGATTGAACCTGGAACCCTGAACATAGTTCATTTCTTGTGTCAAGCTCGTTAAAAAATGAAACAGTCACATCTCCTCAAGAGTTGAGTCTTTCACTAGATCTCGTAGATGTCGAGTCGATTCTTTCGTCAGGTCTCGTATTTGAACCTTCATTTCATCCACCTGTATCCTTTTTATCCATCTAGTACAGAAATTGGTGACAACCTCACAGTCGGTGAATGAATTGAATCTTGGGGGGCATGTCTTTAGCCTTTGATGATCATTCTGGAGTTAAGCCACTAGCTTTCAAGCTGGGGGCAGAGTACCGAGCTTACTCTTTGTTCTTTCTCGCGCTAAAAAAAACACGAGAATGTAACCGAGTAGACTTTTATCACTTTTTAGGACTCGTAAAGGATACACAAAAAAGGAACCCCTTGGAGTCTCCTTTAAGATCTTTTCAGACTCTCTAAACATGAAAAGATTGCCGAGTGACCTTGCTTCCTTTCCCACTCGTTAAAAGGTTTGAAAGGGCGTCTTTCGAGTGATAATTTATTTCTTTTTTAACCTCACAAGACTAACATTACGAAAAAGGACAACATTGGAGTCGTATTTAAGTTGTTTTCAGACTCTCTAAATATGAAAAACCACCGATTTTACCTTCTATGGACTCGTTAAACAATTACACATTGAAGGGCCCATATAGGATTGAATCCTTACTTCTTTAAGTTCATTAAACAAAGGAAGAGGGACTTACTGAAGGTGAGTTATATCGAGCATGTGTTACCCTCCTTGAGCTCGTTAAACCAAAAAAAGGTACTCGTCTATCTGGATTGGGGAAAAAATTGAAAGAAGTAAGCCAAGCAATTTTTGAGAACTTTACTAGTGACCTTACAGTCACCCTTGAACATGACATTTTATCTTTGCATGCATTTCAATTTGCTGAACCTCTACATTGAACCAATCCTTTGAGTTTCCTTACTCCTTTGGGTCACGCGACAAAATTCACAGTGTCCACTGCATCATCATGTTTTGGTCCATGTCATGTTTCTGCTGTTGTGCCTCAGTGTTTAAGGGAAGTATCTGCCTCGAGAGTCAGCCATCTCAAATATCATGTTTCAATACCTGTGTCAGTCCATGTTCATTTTATCTTTGCACACATTTCAATTTGTTGAACCTCAACACTGAACCAATCCTTTGAGTTTCCTTACTCCTTTGGGTCACCTGACGAAAGTCACAGTGTCCACTGCATCATAATGTTTTGGTCCATGTCATGTTTCTGCTGTTGTGCCTCAGTGTTTAAGGGAAGTATCTGCCTCGAGAGTTAGCCATCACAAATATCCTATTTCAAAACCTTTGTCAGTCCATGTTCACTTGATCCACCAATTACATCTCTGTTTTCGTCTTGTGTCATTGATGGGGGATACATCAAGGTCCTCCTTCAACGAGTCTATTCCTATCGACTTTAGCACAATATCCAGGAGCTATACTTAGAAACCAGTTATTACTTTGGGACCTGCATTCCTCAATGTCGGGCCTCCTCACGTCCGACAATAGGTTTACACCATTGACCTCTAATCGGATGATTCCACGGATGTTTGACTTCATCTCATCTATTCACATTTGCTGTAATGTACTAGGGTACCTTGGGAATCATTGACATCAATGGTGATTTCCCTCGCGCTTGTTAACGATTTACATCATTCACTGGTAATCAAGTGGTTTCGGCCATGTTCAACATCATGACATCTATTCACATGGTTAGATTCATACTACATCGAGATTGGTAAGAAGACCTTGGATTGAGTCATTCACTCTGAGTCATTCAGGTTGCGATGAAGTTTCTCTTGAATATTGACACATATACTGTCACATAGATCCACTTTGTATTGGTCCGTGGCTATGTCTTGTCATCTCGTAGATCCACAGTGTATTTTTTGTGGCTACAATCAGTTCATGTCATGGAAGTATAGATCCACATTGTATTTTTAGTGGCTATACCTTTTTTTCAATATAATTATGGATCCGTAGTGTATTTTATCACGGCCATACCTAAAAAGTCTCTATCACTCAAGCATAGGTATGCCTGCCTTGGGTTTGAAACATGTCATAATATTTGTTTGATGGTTGTGTGCAGCTTTTTCGAGCCTCTCTGCATCCGTCCCCTTGCTCGAAAAAGTCTAAAAAGTACTTCAGTCATCATCATCTTCTGACTTCGCACTTTGGGGGGCAATCTGTTACACATCAAAATTACTCACTTCAATAGTGTCACAAGTGTCATCATTACAAGTGTTGTAAGTGTCACATCTTGTTTGCAAGTGTCACATCTTTACCATAAGTGTCACCTTTCCTATGTCGTGCCTCTAACGACATCATAAGGACACTTAAGACACCTCAAAGACTAGTTTTGAAGAGGATAAATCACTTGACAAGGAGTACAAGCCTTTTTCCATCGAAAAAAAATTACTTAAAAATGATTTTTGGAAGGTAGTGCTCCCCTACCCACTGTTAGGGAGCGTCGACACTCCCTAGACTTCTTTGGGGGAGCGTTGAAATGCTCTGTGCACCATTTTGGGGGAGAGCTACCCTTCCTGAGTGAAGTTTTGTTTGTTGAGATAAATCAAGGAAGAATCCCCTCAATCTCTGAAGTTGGTTGGATTTGAATATGGGTTCAAGACATGATAGATGAAAATATTGGAAGTATGAAACCTATGATCTCATAGGAAACATACAGTACAAAGATGGAGATTGAGAATTACACCAAACTTATGATCCCATAAGTAAGATTCCATTGAAGCATAATAAGTGTAGATTACTTGAGCAAAGAGGTTGGACAAGGAGAGCTGGAAGAAGCTGCTGCACCTTCATTAGAGGATTGTAGGTACTCTTCATTTGTTCTCATTAATATACATACCTGCTTGGCCTATTTATTTCAAGTTTATGTTTGTTCCACATGGACTTTTCTTTAGTAGATAGATTTGTATTTGAGATAATCTCAATAGAATAGGAAGATTGTTGTATATTTGTTTTTTCTACAGGACCTATCGAGGAGCTTGGGATTGAAGCTCAACTTGGACTTTGCGAGGACAAACTCCATTTAAAAAGGTACACTTTTCTTATTCCTCTTCATTCATTATCTTAATTAGATCTAAAAGGATGTCAGTGACCAATGATAACACCCTTTCTGTCTTGGTTTTAGGGGTCTAGATACCAAGAGGGAATCCTCTTGTCCACAGAAGGATTCACCTGTAACAGAGTGAAAAAAAGAACACAACAGATTGGCGACCATACTAGGAATAAGGTATCAATTTCCTCCCTATTTGGGTTGTTTTAGCACTTCCTTTTAACTTATTTTCCTTTCAGGGATCATAATTGGCCTAGCCTGACCTGCAAAGAGCTCAATTTGGAGCTGGAAGAGGAGAATTCCACTTAAATCCCCCCCTCGACGCGTATCAGAATGTGCGTGGGTATTTCGGCCCACAAACGCGCATTACAAGCATTGTGCACTCAAAACATTGTGTTTTTCTGCACACAGTGCACCCAAAGGTCTTTTGTTCACTATGCATTGTGTGCCCACTACGCCTCTATCTGAATTGTAACCCACGCATCCGTCCAAATTATTGAAATTGTAAGAGTTTTTTGTGATTTTTGAAGGCCCCTAGCCTTCAAAATCTTGTTGTTATGCAATTTGTAAATGCACCACACTTTCATTGGGACCAGAAATCAAACTTCAATAATTGAGTATGCTCTTCTCTCGCACCATAGAGCGATCTTGAGAATTAAAAAAATGATTGAGGGAAGATTTCATCTCCCTTAAAAAAATTTTTTTAGGAGAGGACAAAACCCCCCTAGGGCCCCTCTTAGTTTCTTTTCAAAACATCTTAAATTTGTAAGGGCCCATACATGCCCACATGTTGCAAAAATAAGATAGTTTTTGAAGCTACTTTCTTAGTTTACATCACTAGGGGAGTTTAAAGATTATTGTAATAGGCCCATATATGCCCACATGCTTGCAATCTAGGATAGTTTTTTGAAAGCTTTCTTATATTGAATCACATTAGGGAGTTTAAAGGATTGGTAAGTGTTGATATTATGGTAGCTGCGGGAGGTATTTACCTCCATGTGTAAACCCGACGAGAATAGAATATTCCAAGAAGCAAGAAGAAACCCTAATTAGTTGGCTAATAACCCTAGAAGACAAGTCAGCTCAAGAGGATAACTTGTATTAGGTTATTATCCTCCAAGAGAAGAAGTCAGCTAAAGGAAATATTATATATTAAGTAAATAAACACCCAGAATGAGAATTCAGCCCAGGAAGTTAGCCAGTTTTTGTATAAATACAGGAGGCCAGTATTCATTCAAGCATGCATTCTCAGAATTGTAGAAGCAACACTTGTGCGCACTGCAGTTGGCCAGTTTATGCGCAAGTTTTGAGGAGAGATGTCATTGCAGCTGCTCCAGCTAGTAGATTTCGGTTTTGTCTTAGACTATCTCTTGGTTATGGTTTGGACTCTTTGATCAACTCTTTCTTGGTGCATTATCCTTGGAGAAAGGTGCGCCACCCCTTTGTTTGGCTATCTAGCCTAGGATTTTCTTCCGGAATGGTTCTCTGTCAAGGTTAAGGCGTTTGGAGGGTGGATTCAGCCTATGGTTGGGTGACAATAGTGATATTGTCTATGGTAAAATGATCACATCCATTATATTCTAACATGTTATGGGCCCACACCTCCTTCATTCAGTCTAACCACTAGAAGGGAGCATAGCCATAAGGATACTCAGCTTGTTGAAGAACTTCCGCTAGGGTTTCTAGCAGGAGAAGTTAATAAAGCACTGTCACTAGGGTTACTAGCATGTGCATCTGAAGAAACCCTAAACCTCACGTTGAGGCACCTTAGGTGAAGGGATTGACCTAATTTCTAGATAGACTAGTGCGCCCTAGCCTAGCACACCTCTTGGTACTCTCAGCAAGCCAAGACGCCAAGTTTGAGTTTTTGGTCAAATTTAGGGTTGACCAAGTCAAGAAACCATGACTTACTCTATGAAGTCAGAAAACAAGTTAGATGGGGATTATAACTTCAGGGCGTGGAAGACAAGGATTGAACTCATCTTTACCAAGAATAAAGTGTTGGATATCGTGAAAGGAAAGATCATGGAACCAGAGTTTGAAGAAGGAAAAGAGAAGGAACCACAAAACATTGCAGTTATGGAGAAGTTCAAAGACATTGACATCAATTCCATGAGTATCATAGTGGAATCTATAAAATACCACTTGATACCCTACATCTCCCATCTTGATTCATCTAAGAAGATGTACGATACCCTAACAAATCTCTTCTCAGTCAGAAACATTGGACAAGTAATGAGTCTGAAGAATGAGCTCCGTGATATGAAGATGAATGATGATGATAGCATAGATTCATAGTTTGTGAGGATATCTCAGTTAAGATATTAACTACAAGCTATTGAAGAGATCACCTCAGAGAAGGAATTGGTAAATATAGTACTCATTGGTCTTCCCAAGACATGGGATGCATTTGCCGCAAGCATGAACATAAGGAAGGACAATCCTACATTTGAAGAACTTTGGACTTGCTGTGCACAAGAAGAATCAAGGATTAGTGCAAAAGAGAAACCTCAAAAGAAATATGATGATCAAGCCTTCACAACAAGATTCAAGAATTTCAAGAACAAAAGGAGGTTTGGAAAGAAGCCAAATAAAAATAAGGATGTGTCAGAAATACAATGCTTCAACTGTCGAAAATATGGTCACTACAAGAATCATTTTACTGAGAAAGAAGTTTGGTAAAGCCTCTGTCCAAGATGAAAGAGTTTGCATACTCAAGCTGGAGCTTGTGGAGACGACTTCCTTATTGAAAAAGGAAGAGATGACTCCCACGTTGGGAGGGAGCACTGATGTGTTATTGATTTATGGGCAACCATTTTTCAGTTTGAAAAATGGCCCAGGATGAGCAGTTCCTTTCGAGTTCAGAAAGTGGTTTGAGATTTCTGCCGGACATGATTTTTTCCAGTTCGAAAAATGGTCTAGATCGAATGGTCATTTTCGTAATGAAAATGGTTCGATGGATTCCTTATGTACCATAGACAACGATTTCCCATTGTTGTTAACATGGGGAATGATCTAGGATAGTCTCTCTTCTTGACGGTCACTCTTAGTAGTGTTCAAGAAGATTGGTCTACCTCGCTGGATAATCATTCTTTCGAAGCTCACAGTTGTGGGCAGTTTCAAAGAACGATCCATTTTGGAGGTTGGTGCAGGACAATCATTTCTTTAGGAAATGGTCTGGACAGTCATTCCCTAGGGAATATTCATTCTCTCCAGGTTGCACTTTGTTTAGTGCTGGAGGAATGGCCTAGATAGGTGGATGGTACAAGTTCAACAATCAGGGACAGACATTCCCTAGGGCAGACTCATTCTCTCTAGGATGCACTTTTTTTAGTTCCATAGGAATGGCCTAGGATAGGGAATGGTCCAGGCTCATAAATCAGAACAATTATTCTTCCTTGCTTGAGAAGAATAATAAAGATAGCTCATCATTGATGTTTGACCTTCTAAGGGAATATTCTCTTCTATATCTCATAGATGTGAGTGGAAGAATGAACCAAATGATTCAGTTCATATCATAACAATGTTTTTCTATGCAGGTTGATATCAGATGATTGTTATGGAGACTGTATGTCTCTAGACAATAGATGTATGCTACTGTGGTGGATTGTGTTCCACTGATTGTGACTATACGTCATTGATCAAGCATCTGTGTGCTACTTGGTGTGGCAGTGTACCACTGGATTGTAGTTGTGTACTACTATGTATAGACACAATTGTGTTCTATTGAATGACATTGTTCCGATTTCCTTGAAGACTATCAATAGTATTGGAAATGATTATCAACTAGATGGATGATCAATGGATAGATATTTCTGAGATGGAAAATGGTTCAGGAAATTTATTCTTCTGGGAAATATGTTTGGATTAGAAGAATGGATCTCGTGTCACCTTGTGGAGTGAGTGACTTATCCAACATCATATCTGATTACTCAGATAGAGTATGGCTTCGAGAGATGATGCGACATATGACACTGATAGTGATGATGGTGCTCATGATGTAGTCACGAGATAGTCTATATGACTTTGTTGATGCTACCAAGTGAATGGTATGTTTGTGCTCAAGACCATTACCTTCAATACCTACCTAGTTAGGAGGGAGTGTTGATATTGTGGTAGCTACGGGAGGTATTTACCTCCACATGTAAACCTAACGAGAATAGAATATTCTGAGAAGCAAGAAGAAACCCTAATTAGTTGGCTAATAAACCTAGAACACAAGTTAGATCAAGAGGATAACTTGTATTAGGTTATTAGCCTCCAAGAGAAGAAGTCGGTTAAAGGAAATATTATATATTAAGTAAATAAGCACCCATAATGAGAAGTTGGCCTTGGTAGTTAGCTAGTTTTAGTATAAATACATGAGGCTAGTGTTCATTCTGGCAGACATTCTTAGAACTACAAAAGAAACACTTGTGTGCACTGAAGTTGGCCAGTTTGTGCACAAGTTTGGAGGAGAACTGTCGTTGTAGCTACTACAGCTAGAATATTTCTGTTTTGGCTTGGACTATCTCTTGGTTATGGTTTGGAGTCTCTGATCAGCTCTTGCTTGGTGCGCTATACTTGGAGAAAGGTGCGCCACCCCTTTGTTTGGATATATAGCCTAGGGTTTTCTTCCTGAATGGTTCTCTGTCAAGATTAAGGTGCTCAAAGGGTGGCTTCGGCCTATGGTTGGGTGACAATAGTGATATTGTCTATGGTAAATTGATCACATCCATTATATTCTAATAATAAGGACCCACATGTCAACATGATAGTTCCTTAGGGACTTTAAAATTCTGCAAGGTTGTACCAATGGCATCTAGTAAGATAGGTAATCAAGATTTGTAAGGACCAAAGGAAGTCCACATGCTGCAAATTGACACCTAACTTACTAAAATTTGATACATTTGTTCACTTGCTCACACATCAAGTCACTCCTCACTCATGTAATTTCCTCTCTAATTGTGGAGGTGGAAGTAAGTTTCCTCCAAAGGGATTCCAAAACATCCCACTATTGTCTTGAAGAAATTACCCACACCCACTTAATTCAAACGAGATTGGTTCACACCCCCAATCTCTCAAACAACCACATATAAATTTTTCTAAAAAATCATTAAGTTTTCCTCCACAGGAGGTGCCAAAAGAAAGTTTTAGTCTAGGTAGGATCTCGAGGGTAGGCATCCAAATAACCCCCTGTTATCTGGTTCTCACATCTTCAAACATTAGAAGTTGACAAATAGGGAACTTTAAAATCCTCCAAATCAAGTGTTCCTAACACCATAACGAAGGGAGATACCCGTGAAGGGTCGAAGGCCAAGGCACAGTTGTTCTGTGTGTCCCACCTTGAGGCACCCACCTCTTGGAAGGGATCCAACCCATGACCCATTTATGTAGCCAAAAATATAAATGCCACACTTTGACCGAGGTAACTAGTGGCCAAATTTTAGGACATCTACCCAGGTGGAAATTGTGGGCTGCAATTGCACCTTGATCGTATTTTTTGTGTCTATTGGGAAATATCACCAACTCTTTCGAGATATGCACCCTCTACCCCTCATTATAACTGATTATTTCATCCTTCACTAGTTCCTCTTCTGGTGGCTTCAGACCCCACTATTGAGTGCTATTTGAAGGTCTAGTGGTATTTGAGAGGAAGGACGTTGCGTATCTACAAGACACGATCATTTTTTTTCTTTGTTCTCCCATGTGGAGAAAATCCACCTACCCACATGTATGCTTATTTTTCAATTGATTTATGTATGACACTCTTGTGATCACATGCGATTGTGAGAAATATTGTGAAGGTCCAAAAATATACAAGTCTCTCGTTCATTTATTTGCTCACATCACCATTTTCACACATTCACTTTGCTATTCAGACATCATAGGGGACCCACAGAACCCTCGTCGGTATAGATGCTTTCAAAATCTCCCTCCTATTCTAGGAAGAGTTCCTAGTCTTGCCAACTCACCGTCTCAACCATCTCACACCCCTGTGAGTGCTACCATTTTTGGATTAGCGTTACTTGGTTCCACCTAACTTGGGTCCACTTCCCAAGGTCACCCATCCACTAGCTCTCCTTCACAAGGAGGTAGAGGGTACACTTCTTCCCAAGGGAGAAGTACACCCCCACCAAACCCCCCTCAAGGTTTAGGTCCACTACCTAATCACACCATGGCTAGAACTAATCCTCCATCGCCACTCCACATGATGTATTTGGCCTCCCTCATCATACTAGAACTGAGTAAGCTCATGAATGATCCTATATTGCATGACCTCACATGGCCTGCAATGCCTACCAAACTAACTTCAAACATTCCCAAGTTTGAAGGAAATGCGGGAGAATATCTAGCCAACCATATCATGAACTTCCACTTATGGTGCTCTTAAAACAACATCATGGATGACTCCATTTGATTAAGGTTATTTCAGCGCACGCTCACAGGTCCATCAGCCAAATGTTATGTGGACGAAAAATCAAGGTCCCATGTGACTTTTGAATCCTTGGCCAAAACATATTTGACCATATTTCAACTACCAATTCATCATGATAATGGTCTCGAACTTCTCTCTGAGTTTAAAAAAACCTCAACCACACATATCGCTGAGCACATTCACGAATGGTGTCGACAACATAATTTATGCAAAGAAGAAACCACCAAAGAGCAATGCCTCGATTGGTTTCTCAGATCACTCATACCTCTCCTTGCCAAAGATGTGGCCTCCACCTTCCCCCAAATTGAAGAATAAGCCATAAGCAAGGATCAATAGTATGATCTCATTTACGCTCAATCAGGTTACTTATACATAGTTCTACCTGACACTCCTAGACCCGTACCATTCGGCCAGGAAAAACCTGGGATGTCTCACGTGGTGGATGGATTAATTGGTACCACAACACACCACAATATGTACATCCAACCACCACCAATGTACGATACACCCCAATATCTGCCTATATATAGAGGTCCATATTATTACCCTCCTTCCCTTTACCAACAATCATATCCTGTTGTTCCCCCTCATTCATTGGGGTCACCCCCACCGGTACCAATGCCGTATCTGGTCTCTCAATCCAGTACAGGTCCACCCCCAACCCCTGGATATAACCCTAGTAGTAGTGGAGCTAGCTCTACTTCATATATTCCATATGGATACTATCCACAAAACAGTCCATATTTCCCATTTCCTGGTCCTCCCCATCTGGTTAATCCTTCACCGGGACAATCACATGTTGGCGTCAACTTTTTTCAGCCCTTTCCCAGTCAACAGGTTCCTACATTTGAACAATTGAATACAACCAATATGAATCATAAGAAGAAAGGAAAAAACCAAAATAATGACAACCCAAGACCAGGAGGCAATGAACCCCACAACCATCCCGCTGGGGGAAACGAATACCAAGACCCCCAAGGGGGATCCAAGAACAATCAACCACGACAAGGGAAGAACAACAATCTTCGGACTAACTTCCCTTGCACTATATGTGGTGAGTATGGACATTATACTCATCATTGCCCCAAAATTCCTAATCTCCAATGGATGAGGGCATCCATGAACTCACAGGGCCCTCTGGCCCCACCTTCCCCTCAGCAGACCCCACAATAGTATTTGCAACCACGACCTCTGGCTGTTTTGCAAAAAACCATACCATACCAAGGTGTGATGAACACCCAACAAGTGATCAACCTTGCCCCGCCAAAAATGGGGCAATATCCAAACCCAGGTGCCACTCAACCCGGGAATCTAGTTGATCATAGTGTCCTCCTCATCAATGAAGAAATTCTTCTACAAATCCACAAACGTTAATAAGGTATGCCTCCTGACACTACCCCAAACACCTTAGAAACACTACCAGCTACTACATGACAACCATTGATGATTCCACTTCCTAACGTGGAACCCATTCCTCACATACCACATCTTCCTTTATGACAGAATGTGCATAACCCTCATGATAGGGATGCTCTTAATTATAGTATGGTTGATGACTTAGCCCATTCTCTTGCATCCATGTCTATGTTGGAGGTCCTCCAAACCTGCCCATCACAACGAAAATCCTTGCTTTCTTCCTTGGGGGCAATCGACCCAGCTGACACACAACTGATCACATTTGATTCAGATAGTGGAGAACCATGTCTTCCCACCCAATTAGCCTTCCAGATACCAGTTAAGACATGGAACACCACATTTTATCGATGTATCATCGATGAAGGTGCATCCACATGCATCATGTCTAAACACGTATGGAAAAAAATTGGCTCCCTTGAGCTAGTACCCTTTTCCATCACCCTTTGAGCTTACGACGATCGACCAACATCTTCCACAGGGATTTGTCAAAATGTCCCCATAGAAATTGGGGGAAAAACCATCCTCATTGAAATTGAAGTTATCGATGCTCATCTTGATTACAATATCTTGTTCGGACGCAACTACATGTATTCTATGAAGGCGACCACCTCTTCTGTGTTTCGTACGATTATGTTCCCCCATAATGGGAAGATCATCACCATCGACTAGCTTAGACATTAAAAGCCTAAGCATTTTGCCAACATCGATAACATCCCCCCCCTTGTTTGCGTTAGCTCGGATTATTTTTCAGTTGTCAACATTGGCCCTGAATTAGTCCAAGACCCATCCATGTTGGGCACTTATTAGGGAGCGCCATCATTCCTAAACCCATCTTTTTCATCAAAAGTGTGTGTAGTTTCCTCTAAAGGAACAAACATTGGAGACAAGACTCATATCATTGAGTCTCCTCCCCATGTCAAAGTTCCACCAGTTGAAGAAATACTACCTCAGGAGCTCCCTGAGAGTGCCACCACACCACTTATCATGGATCTCCCCCCCCTCCAGGGGAAAATCCTGATTTGGGAGACAGTCCCCCAGGCCATTACCCAAATTCCCTTTTTCTACCCCCCACCTAGTGTCGAAGCATTCCAGGTAGATGCAACACTTACCCTTCCAAACATGGTACTAGACATCCCTGTATGGTATTTACATCCACCCGAGATGGTTCCTCAACCATCCCTCCCTCCTCAGTGAGAGGGAATTACGATGCAGATCCAAGTACTAACTCCAACCACGCCACCCTCACCCCCAATTGCCAGCACCACTGCTACGGCTGGGGGAATACAGAAGAATAAAGAGCCCATCGATCCACTACGTCCCCGAGTTCAACTCCCTTGCACCTTATGTGAAAGAAAAGGACACCCCACTCACAAATGTCCTTCTATTCCCGAGCTACACAGTTTTATCCAACTTCCTCAAGAACCCCTTTTTCTTGCCACTCCACCAAGTACATCCCCTGCTACTATGGATTCATCAACCACATGAAAACAAAATATACAAACCAATTTTTCCTATGCCATATGTGTAGAATATGGGCATTACACTCATCATTTCCCATCTATCCCATACGTCCGCCACACATTAGCCGTAGAACGCCACACATATCTTCCTGAGATTCCTCTGACAGTCCATACCAATTCTCCCATGAATGTAATTCATTATATTTATTCATTAGTCCTCGAGCAAAGGGGAGGTCCATGTCCTCCCACCAAAATACTGCCTAATCACTCATAGTGTCAGTGCAACTGGGATGGCATTATGGGCCCACCGTCCATATCTAATCCCTTTTCCCCACTTTCATTTTTTGGTACAAGATCCCATAAGCTCCATTTTCTGAACCATTTTCAGCCACTTACACAGTCATTTTCCTCGGGTGATCATTTTCACTTTTCCTTGATGGAGCATCTTTCCATGACGCACTCAGGTACGCCTGCACATGTTCAAAATTATCAAATAACTGTTATATGTTCCTTATTTTCAAATATTGTTCACGTCGGGTATTTAGTTTTCATGTGTGCAGGTACTTGGTCATCACACACAAGCATGGCCCCTTTAGGTATATGATCGACACTTGCATGTAATCATTCCCTCTAAATCTCAATTTCATCTCCAGTCACACCCTTCGACATTTTCCTTTAGGGTCCCTACATCCATCTTTGTAGTACTACCACCTCCGCTGCATTTTGGTACTGTCACCTGGTAACACTCTTCCCCACATGAGTCGTCCCATTCATAGTCCCCCTTGTCACTTTGACACTCATGCTACTTTCACCCCTAGGATGGGAGTCACGATAGTCTTATGCCTTTCTGAGAATCAACCACATACTCCTTCTCCTCAGTTTTTCTAGATTTCCCAATGGACTCCTAGGTTACCTCATCACAGTTCTATTTTGACTGCACCTCTGTAGTATCATTAACCCTCCATTTCATCCACAAATAGTTTTCCCATCTGTAGATTTCCCTCCATTCATTTACCTCATACAGAAACCCACCAATGGGGCTCCCACCCTCCACCTGATATTCACACAACTTGCGCCCTCACCGACAGAGCCATATTGCACCGGGGCACTCATTTATGTATTTTTACACTCATCCCAAATTATTCTTTATTTATTTGGTAATTGTAAAAATCCTTTGTTTCCAACATTTACATAGCCTTTTGTTGTTTTCCTTGGCGACCTTCTTCTTTCCAGCAAAGAAACCAACGTCGCCCTTGGTTGGGGAATTCATTATCTGCTACTTCTATTGACATCATCCATAAACCCTAAGTATCCCAAAATCCACGTACCCATTCTCTCTGAGTTTGTTCACTTTGTCACGCCTCTGGCACAATTTAACCCATGGCTAGTCGTCCCCCTGACACTAGATCTAGTTTCACGGTTGCTTCCAATCATCATTCCCATATATCCCCAACCAAGGGAAGTCTTGAGTCTCCATGCACCTTGACTTCGTCCATGTTCCTTATCATTTCCTGATCTTATCCAGTGGATTTCATGAATCCCTTTTTGCATCTTGGAGTCGCGTCTCCCTCTTTTTCGACATCAACACATTTTCCAGAAGGGCGACAATATCTTGACTCTCATTACCTTTACAATGAGGAGTCTCAGATGGCACAAAGAGAACCATAATTTATCTCTACTATAGTTGAACCCCATCACATTCGACGTCAACACACTCTCATGTTACGATGGGTCTTACTATGGGACTATTGTAGTTGTTTTATACTAGCCGAAGACCTCTTAATTTGCTAGGCCATCAGTACGTACGAGTCATCAACACTTCTTACAAGTGTCCTTTCCTCTATTCAGAGTATGTTCACCATCATAATTTTCATCTGCCATTATCAAACTGCCCCAGAGGGTGCTGCAATTATCTACATCAACATAGAAATTCAATTACTGTCATCCATTTTTGAGTTACATGACACGAGCATGGGGCATGCCCACCTCATTTGTATACAACTTTTATTTTTCCCTACCTAGAGAAAGGTTTGGGTCCCACATGTTCCCCTCTCCCTCAAACATATCGCTCTTGCAATTCCTATCAACACTCTTCCTTACAATGGTATCCTCAATAGAAGAAACATTGATGTATTTCGACTATACGTATGCTACCAACCTCACACATTAGGGGCCATCTGTTATCACTGAAATTTCATCCACAAATGGTTACAGGAATACCACATCTCCAAACACCTATTAGTTCACCTGCAACACCAAGAAAGCATTTACAAGAGGTAAAAACTATACAACTGGTCAAAAAATTAACATGCGCCAAAACACTAAAGGAAGCACGCGCCTGTGTGCAGACCAAAGAAGCCAGAAGAGCGCACATGCGCCCGATGCATGACTTTTTACATAAAATGTCGCACACACCTATGAAAAACTCATTTATCATTATTTTTGGCTCCTCACCCACTTCTAGACCAACTCCCAACTTTATTTAACCCTCAAATCTGAGATGAATCTGAGTGGGGGGCTGGTCAAAGACCTAAGGGTGCCCTAAAGGGCCCCTTGTTCACACTACAGACCTGTTGGATATTGCCTCAAAGAATTGCTATAAAAAGAGGCCATGGGTGCACTATGAATTCAAAAATATCATTATATTGTTATGCTGCTTCTATCTCCTACAAGGAACCTCTTTCCTTCTTGGAGCATACTAGCATCATCTCATTAAGCTATTCACCTCACCTCTTGAGGGAATACGCTTGGATTTCTTCATCATTTGCTTTCTAGTTTACCATTTGTAAGAAGAGATCTCACATAGGAGATTCAAGAGCCCTCCCAAGGAGGAAGAGGGGATCCATAACTCCCCCTTTCTCTATGGGTTTTTCTTATTAATATACTTCTCCATTGATGGCATGATTATTGGTCAATTGTTTGATTGATTTTGGTTCTAATTTCCTCATGCATTTTAGTTTTATTTATTTAGTTATTGTTATCTTAGTTGTTTGTTTATTTCATGTGATTGAGTCATTTGATTCTTACACCAACCTTTGTCCTGTCTAGCAGGCCCAACTAGACTTGCAAGTGCCCTTATTTTGCTCATTGGAGTGACGAAAAGGACACAAAAGTACTGATACATCATCATCATCAAAACTGGTTCAACCCCAATAACAACATAAATCTTATGCCAAGATCTATGAAATGTCCTCCAAGTCATATGCCCCAAATCACCAAGATATGCCTCAAGCATGTACCAAACCCTCCAATATGTGCCTCAAAGACATATGGAAAAACATACCTTTAATTATGTGAAAACCCTAGTGCATGATATCTCATATCATCAAAACTTCCTCAACTTCAACATCAAGAAAATAACATCTTCTTCAAACCCTTCCTTAACCTTGGGGGACTGGACTAGGCAACGAGGGAGGCTTCACATGAAAAGTCTTGGAAAACTAGCAGGGTCCTCATGGGACACCCTATACTTGACCCATGAGGGTCACATAAGATAAGGTTTCCAAAAAACCCTTCTCGCTTATATAGCTCTGAGAACTCCCTCCTTCACACAACTCTGCTACTTCACTTGATCCAGATTATTTTCGGCACGAAATGAGAGCGGAGATATAATAAATAAATGCACAGAGATATCGCGAATATCCAATAATATAACAGAAATGTATCATAGATGCAACCATAAACACATAGATACAGTAATACATGATTTCTATTAATGAAATAAATGCACAGAGACTGTAAAAATAGAGAGTGAAAGACTCGCTAGAATGGTGACATCTTATCTCTGAGAAGAGATGTGACGGCTACTCGCATTCACAATAAGATGATTGCAATGAGGCTCTGAAGGATTTTTTACAATAAACATGAATTTAAAAAATCCTAGACATCCAAAAACCTAATCCTAGGAGATGAAGTGTGAAAAGTCATGTGGGCCCCGTTTGGGTAAGTTAGTACATCAATTTCCCGGGGTCGTAACTTTTGCATACGATCTCCATTTTAGGTGCACGATGGCCCGTTGGAAAGGTATATTCGAGGAGATTAATTTTGGGGGCTCAATTAGATCCTTTGTCTATCATTGAGAAGCTCAATCCCGAAAAAATGTCATTTAGGCCCTCAAAATGGCCCTAAAAGTTAAAAACTGCTAAAAATAGTAAGTTACCGAAATTGCCAGAAAAATATTTTGAGCCAGTTGGAAAAGGTGGGTGGCCATCGATATCCACCTAGATCATCACTTGCATTAATATATCACAAGATTCCTTGATAAAAATGAGAGGCTCATGATGTGTATTTATATTCTTCCAAGTACCTCCTTTAGTTGTATTTAAGGCTAACTTATAACTTCTTGTTTGAAACTATTTTTCTCCTTTACTTGATTTTGGGGCCAACTTATAACTTTTTTTTTGCAACCGTTTAGAGGAAAATTTTACATTTTTGAGTTACTTGGTGTTATCACTGATATTTCGTCCACAAATGGTTACAGGAATCCATCATCTTCAAACAACTATTAGTTCACCCATGGACCAAAAATCACCAAAAATGCATTTCCAAAAGGTCCAAAACTATACAACTAGTTATAAAATCAGCATGCGCTAAAGATATACAGGAAGCGCGCACACGTGCACCAGTTGAAAATGTCGAAAAGCGCACATGTGCCCGATGCACGACTGTGGACGCAAAAAGCCATGCACAACTCAGAATGACGCATTTATGATATTGGTCAGCCTCCCACCCACTTTTGGTTCATCTTCCAAGTCGATTTGACATCCAATTCTCAGATGAATCCGGTTGGGTGGCTGGTCAAAGACCTAAAGGTTCCCTAAATAGCCCCTTGTTCACACTAAAATCTCGTTGAATAATGAGTCAAATTTATGCTATACAAGGAAGCCATGAGTGCACTAAATTTTCAAGGAATTCATTTATATTGCTCTGCTGCTAGTATTCTCTTGGAGGATCCTCTTTCCTCATCAAGAGTATGCTAGCACCATTACACTTAGCAATTCATATCACCTCTAGAATGAATGTGCTTTGAATTCTCTTCACCATTTCATCCTAGTTTCTCATTTGTAAGAAGAGCTCAATATTTGGGGGTTCAAGAGCCCTCCCTTGGAGGAAGAGGGGACCCAAAGTCTCTATTTCTTCTTGGTGTTTTATTTCCACTAATACAATCCTTTCCATTGGTGGCATGAGTCTTTTTTGTTCCTTGTCCTTATGTTCTTATGCACTATAGTTTAATTGTTTTTATCATTCTTAGTTTAATTTTTTTCTTATCTTTTATGCTTTATCTTTCTAACCCTTTTCTTTACTACTGTCTTGCCTAGCTAACCCAACTGAGCTTGTAAGCACCATTATTTTGCTCATTTAGGTGACAAAAGAGGTGCAACAGATTGACGAATCCACTGGGGAAAGGTATCAATTTCCTACCCCATTTGGGTTATTTTATCTCTTCTTTCTGTTTATTTAACCTATAGGTACCATAAACGGCCCAATCCGACCTGAAAAACATCAAATTCAAAGCTGAGTTAAGAGAATTCCATCCAGAATTTTCTTCATGGCCGTGTGACAGGTGTGCGCGGGTTTATTGGCCCATAGTTGTGCATCGTGCGCATGTGCGCAAAAACCACTGTATTACTCAACACCTTCTGTGCAACTATGCCCATAAGTCTCTTTTAGTTCACGCATTGGCGCTCAAAGCGCCTTTGTCTATTTTGAGACCTGCGCACCTGTGCAGAAAAATACACATTGTAAGCTTTTTGTGATCTATGGAGGGCCCATAGCCTTCTTAAAATTGATTCCATGAATATTTTAATCTGCACCACACTTACATTCCCTCTCCATATAAAGGGATTAGTCAAAACATATGCACTTAAGGGGTTAAAATCATAATTTTTCCTCTTTTTGTTTTCATGTTGCCACATGGATGGCTTGCTTTGATTAAAGGTTACGTATGAATCATTCTACATCACATTTAAAACTTGCATTGGGACCAAAAATTGGATATCAATCATTGATTATGCTCTTCTCTCACGCTCCAAAGCGATCTTGAGAATCAAAAAGAGGTTGAGGGACAATTTCATCTCCCTTAAAAAGACAAAATATTTAGGAGAGGACAACAACCCCCCTTGGGACTCCTCTTAGTTTATTTTTCAAACACATCTTAAAATTGTAAGGGCCCATACATGCCCACATGTTACAAAGATATGATAGTGTTGAAATTTAATTTCTTAGATTAAATCACTAGGGAATTTTAAAGTTTTTGTAACGGGTCCATACATGCCCACATGTCCACAATCTAGGATAGTTTCAAAGCTTTCATAGATTAAATCACAATAGGGAGTTAAAGGAATAGAAAGGACCCACATGTCCACATGCTAGTTTCCTAGGGACTTTAAAATTACGCAAGGTTGTACCAATGACACATAGTAACTTAGGTAATCAAAACTTGTAAGGACCAAGCAAAGTCCACATGTAGCAAGGTGACACCTAAATTATTAAAAAATTGGCACACTTTCACTTGTTCACACACAAATTTCACAAATCACTCACATAGTCTTATCTAGAAATCATGGAGGTTGAAGTAATTTTCCTCCATTGGGATTCTGAAACACCCCACCCCTTTTCTTGACAATACTATCCACTCCCACTTAATTTCAACGAGGTTGGTTTACACCCCCAATATATCAAACAACCACACCTAAAATCTTTCTAAAAACTCACTAAGTTTTCCTCCACAGGAGGTGCCAAAATAATTTTTTTAGTCTAGGTAGGATCTCAGGGATAGGACTCCAAATAAATCCTTGTTATTTGGTTCTCACATCCTCAAAACAGTAGAAGTTGACAAATAGGGAACTTTTAAATCCTCCAAGTCAAGTGTTCCTACACCATAAGGCAGGGAGATACCCATGAAGGGTTGAAGGCTGAGGTCTGGTTGTTCTCTGTGTCCCCCCTTGAGGCACCCACCTCTTGGACGGGATCCAACCCATGACCCATTTCTTAGGCTGAAAATATAAATGCCACACTTTGACCGAGGTACCTAGTGACCAAAATTTAGGACATCCACCCATGTGGCAATTATGGGCTGCAATTGCACCTTGATCATATTTTGTGCAGCTATTGGGAAATATCGCCAGCTCTTTTGGGATATGCCCCCTCTACCCTTCATTATAACTGATTGCTTCATCCTTCACTAGTTTCTCTTCCAGTGGATTCATACCCCACTGTCGAGTGTTATTGGAAGGTCCAGTGCTATTTGAGAGGAAGGACATTATGTATTTTAGGACATGGGCATTTGTTTTCTTTGTTCTCCCATGTAGACAAAATCCACCTATCCACATATATGCTTCTTTATCAAATTACTTTATGTATGATGCCCTTCTGATTAAATCTGATTGGGAAATATATTATGAAGGCTCAAAAATTGTAGTAAAGGATCTTGTTTATTTATTTCTCTCACCACCATTCGCACACATCCACTCAGCTAGTCAGACATTATAGGGGACCCACAGAACCCCCATCATTCCAGACACCTGCTAAATCTCCCTCCTATTATAGGGGGAGTTCCTAGTCTTGCCAACTCATCGACTCCACCTTCTCACACCCCTGTGAGTGCCACTATCTTAGGATCAACTTTGCTTGGTTCCACCTTACTTGGTTCCACTTCCCAAGGTCAAACATCCCCACACTCTCCTTTTTATGGAAGTAGGGGACCAAATTCTTCTCAAGGGGGAAGTACAAACCCACCTAGTCCCCCTCAAGGTTCAGGTACACAAAACACTCACACTATGGCTGGAGCTAATCCTCCACCACCACCTTAGATGCCTTACTTGGCTTCCCTCAACATACTGGATCAAACTAAACTTACCAATGATCATATATTGCACAACCCTGCATGGCCTACAATGCCTACCAAACTTCCTTCAGACATCCCCAAGTTTGAAGGAAAACAAGGAGACGATCCCGCTAACCATATCATGACCTTTCACTTATGGTTCTCTTCAAACAACATCATGGATGATTCTGTCCGATTAAGGTTATTTCAATGTACACTCATTGGCCCATCAACTAAGTGGTATGTAGAAGAAAAATCTGGGTCCCATGTGACCTTTGAATCCTTGGCCAAAGCATTCTTGACCCTCTTTCAACTACCAATTAGTCATGACAATGGCATGGAACTACTCTTAGAATTTAAACAAACCTCTGCCATGCACATTGCTGACCATATTCACTTGTTTCCCTCCTTACCAAAGATGTGGCCGCCACCTTCCCCCAGTCTGAAGAAGAAGCCATTAGCAAGGCCCAACAGTTTGAACTCATCTATTCCCAGTCAGGATACTTATATACCATACTCCCTGATGCCTTGAGATCCGTTCCATTCGGCCAGGACAAACCTGGGATGTCTCACTCAACGGATGGATTGATTGGTACCACTACACACCAAAATTCACATCCCCAACAACCACCAATGTATGGAACCCCTCAGTATCCACCGACATAAGGAGGAATACGTTATTATCCTCCTCCCCCTTATCAAAAACCATACCCTGTTACCTTATCTCCACCCATAAATGGACACCCGTCGACACCCATAGTACACCCACCTGTCCAACCAAGTTATGGTACCCCCTCTACCACAACTTATACGCTAAGCACTAGTGAAAGTGCCAA
Organism: Picea engelmannii; assembly: GCA_009831015.1. Taxonomy (NCBI): domain Eukaryota; kingdom Viridiplantae; phylum Streptophyta; class Pinopsida; order Pinales; family Pinaceae; genus Picea; species Picea engelmannii. The sequence continues at coordinate 451,710 of ML790121.1, read as the reverse complement.
ACCTTCTTATGTACCCTATAGATCATCACAACATAATCCGTACTTTCCATTTCTTGGTCCCCCACAACCCATGGCTCCACCACAAGGACACCCAAACGCTGGGGTTAATTTTGTTCAATCCTCTCCCATTCAAAAATACCAAAATTTTGAACAACTGAATATGGCCAACCCGACCCATCAATCGAATAATGCCAAAAAGAAAGGAAAAAAATGGAACAATAATAATCCAGGGCAAGGAGGAAACCATCCCCAACAAAACCAACCGGTTGGGGGCAACCAGAATCCATGGAACTAGAACCCTCAAGGGGGAAATAACAACAAATGCCAAGGAAAGAAAAACAACAATATTCAGACAAACTTCCCTTGTGCCCTTTGCGGTGAGTTTGGGGACTATACTTACCATTTCCCCCAAATCACTGACTTTAAATGGATGAAAGACTCTATGAATGGACCACATCCCTCAACACCGCCTGTCCCTTCACAAGACCCACAAAAATATGTGAAGCAACCACCCCCAGTCATGCTACAAAACCTCATTCCACACTAAGGGGTGATAAATAACCAACAATACATGCAGCCTACCCCACCACAGTTGGGACAATATCCCAATATGGGTAATCCTACTGATCACACTATCCTCCTCACCAGTGAGGAAGAAGTCCTTATGTAAACACATAGTCATCAATATAGCACACCCCCTGAGTATGCTCCCACCACCTCAGAAGCAACCCTAGTCACAACTGGACCCCCCTTAATGATTCCTCGCCCTACTACTGAAATACCCCTTCGTATTCCTCACATCCCATTTCGTAGGAATGTCCACAACCCTCAGGCTAGGGCGACTCATAATTACAGTTTGCTCAATGACTTGGCACAATCTCTGGCTACCATGTCAGTCTTAGAAGTCCTTCAAACTTGTCCCACTCAACGGAAGTCATTACTTTCCACCCTGGGGACAGTCGACCCTGCTGATACCCGACTCATCAAATTTGATCTCGACAGCGGAGAACCTCGCCTCCCCACTCTTGTCGCTTTTCAAATCCCCGTGAAAATATGAAACATTACCTTTCATCGATGCATCATTGATGAAGGTTCATCCACATGTATCATGTCCAAATCCGTATGGAAGAAACTTGGTTCCCCCGAACTCATACCATCTGCCATTACCTTAAGAGCTCATGACAGACGACCATCTTCTCCCGAAGGGATCTTCCAAAATGTCCCTGTAGAACTTGGGGGAAAAACCATTCTCATTGATATTGAGGTTATCAATGCCCCACTCGATTACAATATCTTGTTCGGTCATAGCTACATGTATGCTATGAAGGAAATTTCTTCTTTTGTATTTCGAACCATGATGTTCCCCCATAATGGGAAGATCATTACCATTGATCAAGTTTCACATTATGAGCCTAACCCTTCTGCCAACATCGAGAATATCCTCCCATTCGTCCACACTAATCCTGATACATACCCACTCATCAATATGGGCCCCGTAATTTTCAAAGACCCATCCTTTCTTGAGACGTACCATGGTGCACCACTGCTCATTCATCCTTCCAATTAAGCATGTGTTGTCTCATCCAACGAAACTGAATATATTCTCCCTCCCACTGAGGCCTCTTTTTCCCATGACATCCCATTAGTCGTAGAATATCTCCCTTAGGAATCTCTTGGAACTAGTTCAAATCTACCCATTCCTAATCTTCCTTTCCCCCAGGGCCATATCCCAGTTTGGGAAATAGTCCCCCAAGCCATTACCCAAATCCCTTTCTTTTTCCCCCCACAAGGTGTACAATATTTCCAGGTAGCCACAACACTCACCCTTCCTAACATGGTGTTAGAAATTCCAGTATGGTATCTCCATCCACTTGAGATGGTCCCTCAACCATCCCTCCCTCCCCAAACTGAAGGAATCCCGATGTAGATTCCCATACTTACCCCCACCATCTCACTCACACCCCCACTCGTTAACACCCCTACTACAACTGGGGGTAGACGAAAAAAGAAGGAGCCCATTGCTCCACTTCCCCATGTGTCCAACCTCCTTGTGTGCTATGTGAGAAAGATGAACACCCCACTAATAAGTGCCCATCTCTCCCCGAGTTACGTAATCTCATTCAACTCCCTTGAGCACCTCCACCACTCATCAATTCCTCTAGTATTGTCGCTATTTCCTAGAACACCAGTAGCAAAGGACTGCGAACCAAATTCACATGTGCCATCTGTTCAGAATATGGCCATTACACACACCATTTCCCAGTGCTACCCCAATTTCGACAAACACTAGTAGTAGTACGCTAGAGCTTTCAACAAGAACCCAGTCCATCTGCATCATCCTCAACCAACGTCACGGACATCCATTATGTCATGAATTCAGTCAAAGAATGTATCAGGTGCCCTTGATCTCTCTGCAAATCATTAGATCATTTCACGTACCAATTTCCTATGATCATTGAATACAGACAATGCCGAATGGCCCTGATTCAAAATCCTACCCCCCCCGCCCCCCAACATAATCGGTGAATAACCCTACTCCATCACCAGAGGTTATTCATATTACTTCTCTTGAGCCTGGAGCACTCCCTACTCCTCCATGGTTCTTAGATTATTTATACGAGGATTTACCCCCAAATCCCCCCAATTCTCCAGTTCATTTTCCTACGAAAATTTTACGCCCGACTATCATTTTTAACCCACAATATATTGATATTTGGTTTATGTCGAGCGAACCATCACAATCCCCTTGCATCAATCCCCTAATTCTTTATCAGTAGGATACAATGACATAGTGACAATCACTGATGTCACTCCTCTCGATCCCCTATATTCACGACAGTTTCACTATGATGAAGATATCCTCGAGGAGTTAACTACCCCCGATTGCCCATGGGATGCACTTCACCACAGAGTGCTCTTTCTTTCACATGAATCCTTCATGCCCCCTAACCAAAAACCCATATATGCATTCGAAACCAAATATTTTCTCCCATCAGGGCATATAGATTGGTTCAATAACCCTATCCCTACCCCCAACACTTTCGAGGAAGGAAATATGGTAAATATTTCCCCAACCATCAAAACAAATATTTCCATCTAATCCAGAATTATAGAGGAAATCACCATTGGCTCTGCATGCTCTCCTGAAGAAATAGTTTCCTACAAAGCCCTCTTCCAGGAATATCGGGACATTTTTTCCTGGGCGTACACAGAGATGCCCGGCCTTGATCCCTCTATTGCTAAACATCGCATAGACACCTGGCCTGATATGACACCTGCCTGTCAAAAACAATGACTGCTACACCCATCCAAAGCAGCGGCCATCAAAGCTGAGATTGACAAATTACGCGATGTAGGGTTCATCTACCCAATCGCATATATGTCATGGGTCTCAACCCCATCCCTGTTAAAAAAAAACAGGGCACTATCCATGTCTATATGGACTTTCACAACCTCAATCACGCTTGTCCAAAAGACAATTTTCCAACACCCTTCATCGACCAAATTATCGATGATTGTTCGGGTCACGAGGCTTTGTCCTTCATGGATGATTTCTATGGCTAAAACCAAATCCAAATTCACCCAGCTGATCAGTATAGAACTGCATTCACTACCCCTTGGGGCCCCTTTGTGTATCGTGTCATGCCATTTGGCCTCAAGAATGCTGGCGCCACTTTCCAACGGGCCATGACATACATCTTTCATGATCTGGTTCATATCATTCTCGCATACTTGGATGACCTCATAGCTCGATCCAAGAAACACACTCAACATCTCAATGATTTACGGATCGTCTTCTAAAGGTGTCGTTGGTACAACATCTGCTTGAATCCCCTCAAATGCGTATTCTGTGTTACTGCTAGGTGCCTCCTTGGGTTCATCGTGTCCCGATGTGGCATTACCGTGGACTCCCTCAAAGTCCAAGCCATCACAAAAATTCCACCCCCTCGGAATTTACACCAACTACAGAGTCTACAAGGCAAAGATAACATTTTACGGTGCTTTGTCCCAGATTATGCTACTCGTGCACATGACTTCCTTCTCTTACTCCGTCACAACATCCCATTCCAATGGGATGAACATGCCCAAACCACTTTTGATGATCTTAAAACAACTCTCTCCAATGCCCTGTTGATTAGTCCACCTGACTATAACCATGACTATATCCTCTAAATATCGACCTCAACCGTCTCAGTAGCAGGAGTTCTCATCCAAATAGGGGATGACGATCATGAGCATGTCATTTACTACATTAGTAAAAACCTTTCAGGGACACCCTTGAAATACAATCACGAAGAGAATCTAGCCCTTGCAGTTTTCCTCACAGTCCAGAAGCTATGCTATTACATTCTGCTTTAAACTACCAAAGTCATAGCAGATTCCAACCCCATGCAATACTTGCTCAGTTGTCAGAAAATTAACGGTAAATTTTCCCGATGGATTGTCATCCTTTAAGAGTACGACCTCAAATTCTCAACACCCAAGAGCAAGAAATCCCTTATCCTCACCGAACTCATCATGACATTTCCCTCAGATACTACCAGTTCCCCTGTCAATACCAAATTCCCCGACGAACATCTCTTTTACATCCCCTCGGATGACCCTTGGTATGACGATCTCCTCGTTTACCTCTGAACACAAAAATTCGGAAACCACCTCTCTAGAGATGATTGTCGACGGATTCATCACCAAGCCCCACATTACCTACTCATCGGAGATGTTTTATGTTGGCGAGGGGTCAACACTGTTCTCCTTTGATGCTTAACTATCAACGAGGCCAATCGAGTCTTGAACGATTACCACAGTGGCGCTTGTGGGGGCCACCTCTCAGGGATGTCCACTGCCCAGAAAATCATTCGCGTCGGTTACTTTTGGCCTACCTTGTTTCATGATTGTATTCACACTTTGAAGCGATGTGACAAATGTCAAATTTACGCCAACAAAGCATGAGCACCACCTGCTCTTCTACACCCAGTCATCACTGTCGACCCCTTTTTCAAATGGGGCATAGACTTCATGACTTGCAACCCTCTATTTAACAATGGACACAAATACATCATTGTGGCAGTCGATTACTTCACCAACTGGGATGAAGCCATTCCTACCTTCAACAATACTACCAAGACCGCGACCCATTTTTTCTTTAACCACGTCATTTCCTGCTTTGGAGTACCACTACAACTAGTCTCTGATCACGAGAAACATTTTGAGAATAAGATTTTTTTTGAACTCTCATCCAGGTTAGGCTTCTCCCACAAGTTTGCCTCCCCATATTACCCTCAGTCAAATGGCCAGGTCGAATAAGTCAACAAGGTCCTCAAAACCATGTTACAACGCATGGTTGACAAACATAAGACCAATTGGCATCATAGGTTATTCTCCGTGCTATGGGCCTATTGCACGGTAGTCAAAACTGCCACTGGTTTCATGCCTTTTCATCTAGTCCATGGGGTGGAGGCCACTCTTCCCATCGAGTGTGAAATTACCACCTTACACACTGCTATTGAGCTATTACCTGACACTTCTCCAATGGAGCAACGTTTGCTGAGCTTAGAGTCCCTGGATGAGGATCGTTGATCTTCATTATAGAACAATGAATCAACAAAAAAATGATCAAAGGCCACCTTTGATCGCCATGTCAACCTTCGCTCATTCAACGAAGGTGACTTTGTCCTCGCTAATGATGTCACTCATGATATCCTCAGCCATGGAAAATGCGAGTCACTATGGCATGGCCCTTATATCATCCAACATTGCCTTACTAAAGGTGCGTACATTCTAGCCTCCCCCGAAGGCCACCCTCTCAAAGAACCCGTCAACGGGTTGTACCTAAAGAAATTTTACGCCCGAGCGTAGCCATTCTACACTAGGATTTTTATTTTTGTATGTTTGTTTTAGAGTTTTTAATCTTATTTCATCCATACCTCATGTCTAATCTATCACTCGTGTTATTGAAAGATGCCACCCCCATCAGCCTACCACATCGGTTACGTTGACGGAGCTAGGCATTGGACACAAAATCTCACTTCAGTTTCTTGGTCCCTCTATTCACCCTCACATGAACTTCTCCACTCCAGCGGCATATGTTTAGGCTTAGCCACCAACAATCAAGCAGAATACACTGCCGTCATTGGTCTCCTTGTTAAGGTCAGCCATCACCATGTCCATCACCTTAGCGTTTTACTTGATTCCGACCTAGTCGTCCTCCAGCTTAATAATGTGTACCGCATTCGCGATCCTTGCCTCTTCCGCAAATACCTGCAAGTTAGAATTTTATCTCGACATTTTGATTCCATTACATTCACACATATTCCAAGAGAATTTAATCAAATGGAAGATAACATGGCTAACCTAGTATTAGATTGGCATTTATCACATCAGGTTACCAGTACGCATACATCAAACATCAATAATCTGTCACAACATATAAACATCATCAACCAAAACACAAAACACATGTAAAAATAAACAAGATCCCAAAATGTGTATCCATATATATATCGGTCAAATGTGCTATCCACATGTTTACAAAAAAATATATATCATACATATACAAACATTCGTAGGCTAGTGAACCACCTTGCCCCTATAGATACAAAACTGGTGCCACTACACCCAGTAGGCTCGCAGGCCTATATAAATACCACAAAACATATAAATACATATAGATACACTCATGGTGCCTCTAGAGCACCACCACCTGGCCCTCCCTCAGGAGGTGGTGCACCACCCACTATTGGTCCCTACAGACCTAGAGGTAGCCACCCAGTCATGGCAACACCTGCTACTACTACTCTCCGGACCACAGTCCTCCATACCAATGGAACCCCCACACACTTCTCTAGGACACCCTCGTCCTAGATCCGTGACCACATGCCCTCAGGCACTCCCTGTAGCACTGCCTCCAAGCGACGGCTAATATCCTCAAACTCTCCCCCGACCTCGGCTGGAGGAGCATGTGATGGCCCTACACTAGGTCATCAAAACGGTGTCTCCTAGTTTCTCTCTCATCGTCAACAGGACTCGCCCAAGCATCCTCCCATCGTCGTCTCTCTCCTACCCATGACTTTCCCCATGGATGTCTCACCGGCCCTTGGCACGTCGACACTCTAACCAACTCCACCTTGCGCCCATGAGGCCCCACATCTACCCATACAAAAAAACAATGATAGCATAAACATCCACCCATACATAAAAATATACATGCTATACTGTCTACAAAATAAAAATATCACACCGTACCTCTGTGGTCGAACACCTCTCCTGGAGGTAACACCATCTCTAGATCATCCCATAAGTCCACCCCAAATTATGGGTACTACAGTATAATCTATGGCATCTGACACTACACCTATGCCACCTCGGTCGTGAAATAGTGGCCACCCTCCCCACCACCCTGGCGAATCAAAATCGTCGACCATCATCAAAGTCGCGACTCTCGCACACTAGGTGCACCCAATAACACTCTCGGGCACAACATAGGCACCCTCTCCAGAAACCATGCCACCAAGATCGACCCAAAGGAAAAATCCGCTGAGTCTACAGCTCGACACCTATCTAGCTACCCTACCATCTTAGCATGCAGCATCAAGCCCCAGGAAAAATTCTCTCCTGCCAACACCCTCTCCATAATCCTCAGCTGATCACCACTGATCCGTTGAGTCGCGAGGGACCCATATACCCTCACAACCATCGCTGCCACACAACAATGAACCGGGGCATCCATCGACCCAATACTCACCATGGAGCCTGACATAAATTTCTCCCTTGTACTATACCTCCAGCCTAAGACAACTAACTACCCATCCCCAAGTGCTACGGGCTCCGTCGGTAAGGGAGTTCCCTGAAAAGGGAACCTCGTTAAGAAAGATACATCCTCCACCGCAGTGAAGGCCAACTTCTCACCCCGCACCATAAAAAAATGTAGATCCGGACTCCACATCTGAATCAAGAACTGCAGGAGGAACTCCTGTGCCCATATCAAGGGGCACTCAAAGAACTTCAGCAGCCCACACGCCGCCAAAGTGTCACGAACTCCTGGCTCCTCATCAGTCACGACCTACCGCAACTGGGACCAATATCTCTCTCTCCAGTGAATTGACATTGTCCAAATGATCACCTGCATCCACATACAAAGTACTTGATCAACCATCTCAAACATACAAACATCAAAATCTCCAAAAAAGCTCCATTTTTACACCTTTCAGCTTTGCCTCCAAGGCGTGGATGTTTTCCCCATAGGCGCGCACACATGTGCAGCTATTCATCCCTTAGTTGTGCACTCATGCACGACTATTGACCATACATAGGAGCACTCATGTGCCCCTTTCGCTCACATAGGTGCACCTCATAGCGCGCCTTTTCACTACACAACGGTGCACACATGCGCACCTGTTAGAATTACAGACGCGCATGCATGCCCACTATACCTTGAACAGGCACACATGCCATCCATGCCTGTTCTCCCCATTAAGGCACCCCCATACATGGATGTCAGAATTATAGGTGCACACTCATCCATGCAACTTTCTTGATCGCCTGTGCACTAGGGGGTCCACACCTACAAAAACCCCTATACGGCCCTCTGTACAAGCCCTGCCCAAAAATAGAAACCCTAGTTCTATGTAGGATGATACGACAACTAACCTAAAGCTCGCTGGTCTTGAATCACCTACCTCAATCTCCTGAAATCTCCAAAACTCCTCTAAACTTGCTCATCCACTCAATAACACAGCAGGTACAAATGAGGTGGCATTGTGGGCCCTACAACTATATATAGTCCATTTTTCCAAACTTCCAGACTCAATTCAGGGAGCTCCAGGGGTCCATTTTTCGATCCATCTTCATCCACGGGATCAACACCCCGTCATATACATCATGATAGTCCCTGGTCCACTTTTCATCCTTAGCCCCTGGGGGCCATTTTTCTCATATTTCGCTCAGGTATGCATGCTTACATTATTGAATAACCGCTATATGATCTTTCTCTTCAGATATTATTCATGTCGGGTATTTGTTTTTCATGTGTGCAGGTACTTGATCATCATATCTCAGCAGTCTTAATTCAGGTATATCCTCAACACTGGCATGTATTCATTCCCTCTGAATATCAAGATGCATATCCCAGTCACACCCTCCGATTTTTACCTCTAGGATCCCCATATCCGTCTCTGCAGTCCTGTCCCCTCCACCGCATTTCGGTACTGTCACTTGGTAGCACTCTCACCCACATGAGTTGTTCCATTCATCGTCCCCCCAAACACTTTTGACACTCATTATGTTCTCCCCATTTAGGGATGGGAGTCCCGATAGTATTACATCATGTCGAGAATCAGCCACATACTCCTTCTCCTCATTTTGCTAGCCTACCCAATAGACTCCCAGGGTACTTCCTCACATTTTTATTTTGATTTCACTCCCGCAACATCATTAACCATCCATTTCATCCACCACCAGTTTTCGCATTTGCAGATTTCCCTCCATTCATTTACCTTATACAGAAACCCACCTATGGGGCCCCCACCCTCCACCCATTCTCCAAGAAACTTGCACCCTCCCTAACCAAGCCATATTTCACTGGGGCACCCTTTTCTGTATTTGAACAGTCATCCCAAATTATTCTTTATTCATTTGGTAATTATACAAAACCATTGTTTCCATCAGTTTACATAGCTTTTTGTCGTCACCTTTGGTGACCTTCTTCCTTTTTAGCAAACACAACCCATGTCTCCCTTGGTTGGTGCCTTCCTTATCACCTAGTCCTGTTGACATCACCCATAAACCCCGAGTATCCCGCAGGTCCCCTACCTCTTCTCTTTGAGTTTGTTCACTTTGTCCCACCTCTAGCACAACTTTTCCCACGTCTGGTTTTCCCCCTGACACTCGACTTACTTGAACGGTTGCTGCCACTTATACTCCACATATATCCCCAACCAAGGGAAATCTCGAGTCTCACTGCATCTCGACTTCGTCCATGTAGCTCATCAGTTCCCGATCTCATCCAGTGGATTTCACGAAGCCCTTTGCTTCTTAGAGTTGCGACTCCCTTTTTGTTGACATCAACACAGTTTCCAAAGGGCGACAATATCTTGACTCTCAGTACCTTTACATTGAGGAGTCTCGGATGAAACATGGAGAACCATCATTGCTCTCTGCTGTCATTGACCCCCATAACATTCGACTTCAACACTTTATCATGTTGCGGTGGGTCTTACTTCATGACTATTGCAGTTGTTTTCATATATGTCGAAGACCTCTGAAATTTGATAGGATATCAATGCCTACGTATCATCGACACCTCTCACATGTGTCCTTACCTTTTTTTCAGAGTTTTTTCATCATCAGAATTGTCCTCTGTCATTATCAAACCACCCCGGAGGGCGCTGCAGTGATCTACACCAACACACCATTTCAGTTACTGTATTCCACATTTTTGAGTTACATGACACAAGCATGGGGCATGCCTGCCTCATTTGTACACAATTTATTTCTCACACCTTGCGAAAGGTTGGGTACTACAGGTTCCCCTCTCTCTCCAACGGGACGCTCTTGATACCCTCATTTTTGCTCTTTCTTACAATAGTACTCTTAATAGAAGAAACATTGATGAATTTCGGCTATACGTATGCTCCTAACCTCATCCATCAGGGGGCATCTATTATCACTGAAATTTCGTCCACAAATGGTTACAGGAATCCAACATCTTCAAACAACTATTAGTTCACCCATGGACCAAAAATCACCCAAAATGCATTTCCAAAAGGTCCAAAACTATACAACCAGTTATAAAATTAGCATGCACTAAAGATATACAGGAAGCGTGTGCACGTGCACTAGTAAAAAACGCCATAAATCGCACATGCACCTGATGCACGATTGTGGATGCAAAAATCCACGCACAACTCAGAACGACACATTTATTATATTGGTTGGCCTCCCACCCACTTCTGGTTCAGCTTCCAAGTCGATTTGACATCCAAATCTCGACTGAATTCGGCTGGGTGGCTGGTTAAAGACCTAAAGGTGCCCTAAATAGCCCCTTGTTCAGAATAAAAGCTGGTTGAATAATGACTCAAAGTTATGTTATAAAAGGAAGCCATGGGTGCACTACATTTTCAAGGAATTCATTTTTATTGTTATGCTACTGGTATTCTCTTGGAGGATCCTCTTTCCTCATCAAGAGTATGCTATCACCATTACACTTAGCCATTCATATCACCTCTAGAATCAATGTTCTTTGGATTGTCTTCATCATTTCATCCTACTTTCTCATTTGTAAGAAGAGATCAATATTTGGGGGTTCAAGAGCCCTCCCTTGGAGGAAGAGGGGTCCCAAAGTCTCTATTTCTTCTTGGTGTTTTCTTTCCACTAATACAATCCTTTCCATTGGTGGCTTGAGTCTTGTTTGTTCCTTGTCCTTATGTTCTTATGCACTATAGTTTAATTGTTTTTATCATTCTTAGTTTAATTCTTTGCTTATCTTTTATGCTTTATCTTCCTAACCCTTTTCTTTACTGCTGTCTTTCCTAGCTGACCCAACTGGGCTTGTAAGAACCATTATTTTTCTCATTTAGGTGACAAAAGAGGTGAAACACTTGGGTTGACCCAGGTTCTAACTACAATATTACCAACAAAACCCTCTACCATTGGCCCTTCTGGATATCAGAAGGAAACACAATGCATAGATTGCATTGCATAGTCTCACTCGAGATGGATTCTATGGGTGGTTGTAGGAGTTAAATGTTTGCAACCCTGGGATGGGATGTGTATCTCTAAGAGGCATCTCACCTACGTATTGTCAACCTTCCAACCCTCATTAGATTTTACTCCAAACCATTGTCACCATTATTCTGATAGGACTTCATTAACCATAATAACCACATGTGTTCAATGATAACCATTTATCGTATGTAACACAATATTCTGATCTAAACACTAGCTAAAGCATTCAATTATTTAGTGTTGTTCTACATATTCCGTTAACTTATTCTTATTTCACAATGTTCATTCCTTTATCATATAACATATTCATCATAAAAAATCATTAAAGTAAATACAAACATAACACACTACATACAGTCACATAAAACAAATATATACCATGGTTCACCCTGCTTAGGGCTACGTCCACAAAGATTTGTCGCTTGGGCTCTTTATTCATATTCTTGCAAAAACTAGTGTTGCGCTCTATACAATTCTTCCACCATTATATTCGATATCCACAGATCACCAAAATCCCTCAACAATACTCACAACAATAATACCTAACAATAATGACCAATGACCAACCCTCTCATGGTCCTAATACATTCTATTTATACAAAACTGGGACAAAGACCTTTAAAAAACCCTAACCCTTTAAGGATTAGGTTTATCCAATTTCTCCTTGACTTCATCTCAGTTGGTCCTTGATCCAACCGTTTCTCCAAGTCAACGCTTGCCCACTTTCCAACTACTCTGCAATAGTTTGTCCAATTCTAACTGGTTTTCTCGGTGCTGGTTTTCCCTTATATTCGACACTTCTTTTCCTCTTTTTATGGCATGCTCTCCTGTTTTCTGGTGCTGCTTTAATTCCTTAAAAAATTCTTCAATTTTTCCCCAAAATTGGCCTACGCCAACAACCCCCCAACACTGACATTGTGACTCATCCCGAGTCACTCACGAACTCCAACATCTTTCACTGCCTGTGCTAGTTCTTTGTACATATATGCTATCCACTGGCGTTGCTCCTGAGCCTGGCTGCTCTTCTCTTTCATGGATTATACCACCTGTGCGGTGACTAGTGGTCGTAATATCTCTCCCCACTCCAAGCCTATCTATTCAATTCACACTTTCACCGCGTTGATCTCCACGACCAACTGCTTTGCCTTTTTTTGCAGGGGCTCCAACTGAGCCTGTCTTGCAATTTTCTATGTCTGCCCTTCTTTTTCCTCTGCCTGTAGGTTCTTAATTTTTGTGGTAGTTTTGATCTTCTTTGGCAGTGACATTGTCCTATGTCGTTGCTTGACATATTCCATTGCTGCATGCAATTTTTCTTCCTGCCCTTGCATCTCTTGTAGGCTCCCATTCTCTAATAGTTGTGTCCACAGTTGGGTGCTCTTCTCGAACAATTCTGTCATTCTATGTATGTTCTCGGTGATGTTCTCTACATATGCTGTCTCGTCTTTCTCTCTTTGCACTCTAACTTCTAGAGGAGTAGTAGGTATTGCACGCTCCTCCAGTTCCTTGATCTGGTCTTTGTATTGTTTCAACATTTTCTCTATATTTCTCATATTCTCTTCCGAAGATGCTCCCTCTAATTATGTGCCCTCTGAGATGGCTTGAAATACTACATGTATTTGGTTCTCCATCTTGTCCACTTTTTGCTACGCCATATTTTTCTCCTGCCCTTCTTGGCTGATGAATTCCTTCAGTATGATATTCTCCTTTTGCACTATATGTAAATTCGTTGTGTCAAACCTTGCTCTGGACTGAGTCTCCTACGTGACGCTAACCTATAATTTTTACAATGCCTTTGTTGGAATCTTGGGCAATGCCAAGTCCAATGTCTCAATGTCCTTCAGGGGTTTCTGTATTGTATCCTCATCGATGAACAACATATCATGAGTTATTATAAAATTGACACTCCTCTGCATTATGATTTTCATTGTCTCTTCAGCAGGGACTCCTTCCCTAGCTTTCACTGGTTTATGTTTTTTTTGCTGCTCTACCCTGATCCTCAACTGCTCCAATGCATTTTTTACCTCCTATACTTGCTCCAGAATTGAATCCCGGTGATTATCAAAATTTTCCCACACTTATGACAGTCAATCTTCCACTGTCGTGGCTATCATATCCACATCATCTGCTATTGGTGATGTTTCCATTGGTTTTCTATGGGCCTTTTCCTTCTTCCTAGAGCCACTTGCTTGCTCCACTATTTTCTTTCTTTGGGCATCTAATGGCTCAGATGCCTATGGAATATGTGTATCCATCCTATATCTCGCACCATTTCTTCCTCCATAGATATCTCTTGTACCTCCATTTGTACTTATTCTGCACACACATGTTATGTCGTTCCTCTTGGTGCATGTTCTGTGTGTGGTGGTCCTTGTGTATAACCACACTACATTTTTTTATTTGTCTTGTGTTTATTTTGTATGTGATTTCTTCCCCCCTCTTGGCCATGTGCGAAATTATTATTTTTCTCGCATTATTTGTGCATTTCTGTTGCGCAGAGACTGTTCTGTCCTGCATCCTAGTTTATCATCCTGGCACTATCTTTGGGATCATTAGTGCTTTCCACTCTTCAGACCACTCCTAGACCTCCATCTGGATATCCCACATAATCACATAGTAATTCAAATCTATCCACTCCTTGTGGGGACGATATCCCAACTGCTAGTATGGCCTCACACTCTGTTTCACAGTCTCCTTTTGGTTATAGGCCCTAATATAGACCCTTTTGAGTTGAATCCATGGCCTGTTCTTCCTGCTACATCCCTTTTCCCCTAGACACGTAAGATTCTGTCCTTTCTGTGTCCTCCTCCAGTTGTTCGGCCTCCTGTGATGGATTTTGCTCCTCCTCCATGTGCATGGTAATCAAATCATACTATGCTATGTGAATCGTGTCCACATCCATGACTGTGGGAATCTCTTTCATCCCTATTACTCGAGCACTGCTTCTCATGTTTCGATTGACCCTGCTCGATGCTCCAATGCATGGTGGCGACATCTTGTTAATATTCAGACTACTAACCAAAAATATCCACTAGCTATCACAAATGATCACTCTTTCACTCTCAACTCTTGCTCTTCATTCTTATCCTTAAAGAAAAAACAAAAATAACCACATTTCCTCCCTTTTATGAATTTATCCTGGGACAAGGAAATGAAAACTGTTTTGCACTGACAATTTTCACTTTTTTTCGCTTTTTCCTGCACACTCCACTTTTTGTGTCTGTCACCTATTTTTCTCGTGCAAAGTGTCTTCAATTCTAGTTTTTCTGCAGCACACTTGTTAATGCTAACGATTCTATTATATCAAAACCTCTAATGTTATCCTATCTTTTTGTATTTTTGTTACATTTATTCCTTTTATGGATTTTTGTCTTTTTCTTCTAACATATACTATATAGAATATGTACAATCATACCTTCTCTTTATTTTTTTACCTCAGGTTATTAGGTCGACTGTCTTAATACAGTTTCAGTCGATTTCCATTCACTAGTCCTATGATATTCTTCCCTGCAAGATATTTTAGTTGCAAAACACCTCCATTTCTGATAGCCTCTACCTGATAAGGCCCTAACCAATGCATATTGAATTTCCTAGGGTGTTGTAAATACCTGCTGTCATAGAGGAGAACTAGATCTCCTTCCTTAAATATTTTCTTATTTATGTGCCTATCACGCCTAGATTTGTCCTTTGCTTTCTGCACTTCCTAGTGGAATCCTGCTAAAATTATGTCTTCTTCCAGCTCCATCAACTGATCCAATATTTCCTGCATAGCACCTTCTTCTGTCATGTTGGTGATTGCTTCAATGCACACAATATGTATTAGATAATCCAATGGAACCACTACTTCCTGCCCATACACTAGTATAAATGGTGTCTGTCCTATAAGATTCTTGCATGTAGTCCTTTAAGCCCATAATACCGCTGATACCTTCAAGTCCCAATCATCCCTATTGACATTGCAAATCTTTGTCAATGCATTCTCTAGAATCTTGTTAAAAGCTTCTATTATACCATTTACTTGGGGATGGTAAGGTGTGCTCTTCTGATGATGTATATCGAATTCTTCTTTCATAGCTTTGATTGTACTGTTAATGAAATGGGTTCCCTGATCACTCAACAAATATGGTCACCATGTTCTCAAAGAGAAACCAAATTTGATCACCATGTTCTCAAAGAGAAACCACACTGCATTCCTTTACTGGGGTTTCTTTTGCCCATTTGGTTAAGTATTCTATCACATTGATGATGTATCTGTCTCCTGATCTCCTTGTTGGTGGGTTAATGGGTCCAATGAAATCCACAGTCCATTTATCAAAAACCTGTAGAGTTACTTGGGGCCTAAGTGGAATTTCATCCCTTCTGTATTGTTTCCCCACCCTCTGACAAACATCACAGGTCTGATAATATTCCTTTGTGTCCTTATGTACTGTAGGCCACCATAATCTTGCACACAACACCTTTTATGTTGTAGGTTTTCTTGCACAATTCCCTCCAACTATCCCTTCATGTGCTTCTACTAGCACCATGGAGCGTTCATGCTCCATCATACATCTTCTTATAATTCCATCTACCCATAACTTGTATAAATGACCTGGAATCAATTGATAGTCCGAAATGTGCACTACCAATTGTTTCTTCTGCACGACATTAAATTCCTTGGGAGCCATTCCCATGCTAAAAAATACAACAATGTCAACAAAATAATCATCAACAATCTGAACAGAAAATAAATTAGCATTAGGAAAATTCTCCTCCAAGTTATTTGGCTCCTCTCCATTAGTAATTATTGATAGATGATCTGGTCCTGTATTCAACTTCCTTGGTTTACTATGACTTCAAAATCATATTCTTGAAGCAATAACAACCATCTACAGATCCTGCCCCCAACACTGGATTGTTAACTAGGTACTTCAATGTGGAATGATCTTTAAACATATTAAAATGTTGACCCATTAAATACTTTCTGAAATTCTGTAAGGCATATACCATAGCCAGACCTTCCCTTTCTATAGTATTACAATTATGCTCAGACTTAGACAACTTTCTACTAGCAAAATATATTGGGTGATCAATGTCTCCTTCACCTGGTTGTGCCAAAAATGCCCCAAGTGCAATGGATGAAGCATCCACGTGCACATGAAATTCCTTTGTCCACTCTGGAAAAATCAAAATTGGTGCTGTCACCATCTTCTTTTTCAATACATCCAATCTTTCTTGGCATTCCTCATTCCACCGAAACTTGATATTATTATTTAGTAACTTCTCCATGGGTGTAGTAATATTTTCATAATGCTTTATGAATTTCTTATAGTACCCTGTGTGGCCAATGTTTCTCTCAATTGGCATACTGACTTTGGTGGTGGTAAATTGGCAATAAAAACAATCTTTCCAGAGTCTACTATCAAGCCCTGTTTGCATACAATGTGTCCAAGTGGGATGCCAAATGGTGTACTGAATATACATTTTTTAATGTTCAAGGAAACATGACATTTCCTACATATCTCTAACATTAACCTCATAATTTCTACATGGTCCTTCAAGAAACTGAATATTGTCCAATCATCCAAATAAAATTCTAAAAATTTATGTATAAAATCCTTGAATGCAACTGCTACTACTTTGGAAAATATTGCTGGTGCATTCTTTAAACCAAATGGAATTACTCTGTACTGATATGACCCCCACTCTATTTCAAATGTGGTTTTGTACCTATCATCTTGAGAAATTCTGATATGATGGTAACCTGAAAAGCCATATGTGAAAGAGTATACTTCCCATCCTCCCACATTCTCTAACACCTCATATGTAAATGGAGTAGGAAAAGGATCATGCAAGCATGCATCATTTAACTTTCTAGCATCCACACATATCCTAATTCCTCCAGTTGTCTTTTTCTATACCACCATAGGACTAATCCACTTTGATTCTTTCACATGTTCTATGATTCCTGATTCTAGCATTCTGTCAAGTTCTTCCTTAACCTTCTGCTTATAGATGGGGTTTAATATGTATGGTCTCTATCTAACTGGCCTTGCATCTGGTCTGAGGGGTATCTTCATTTCTATAATTTCTCTTGCTACCCCTTTAATCTCTGAAAACGTGCCTGGGAATAAGTCACTATACTCATGCAATAATTCAGTTATTTTTTCCATTGTCTCATTATCCTAGTAATCTCCAATGATGGCTATCTTGGGCTTCTCTTCAGTCCCAATATTGACCTTTTTAATATTCATTGGTGCAGTGAAATATTCTGATTGTAACAGAGGTCTTTCCACCCCTCTTTAACCTTCTCCTTCTACTATTTGTATGTCACGTGGGTTATCTTCTACTTCTTCATCCTCCGTGACCTGATACCAATAAACTAATTGTTCAAGTGTTTCTTTTCTAAAATCTTTGTCTACTATCACTGTATCTACCCCATATTCTTCAAATATCTTCCTTTTAATCCTCTGTAATGCTAGATCCACCCATGGATTCTCATTTTCAAATGAAAAAGTCTTAATAATTTTTTTGTACTGCACCCCAACTCACAGTTTCTCTGCACAGTTCCTGTTCCTTGTACCAGTTACTTGGTATTCCTTCTAATGTATGAATGAAGTAATGCATCCATTCTCTTGGTGGTACCAATCTCCATTTAGTGACACAATCATTTATATGATGTCTTGGGTTCCCTCTTCCATTATACTTCTAGAAGGGTCTATATTGCTAACTCCTACCAAATCTTATGCACATCAGTCTCTTACACTAATACCAATCCTGAATTACCTCCTTATGCGCACCCCACCATCACGCTAGTGTGTCTCTCAATGAAACATCCGACACTAATAATCTATGACTATCCAAAACCTCTGATTCAAACTATGTCAGGAAGTTTTCTAAATTTTCCTCTTTAGTAAATGTGGGAAACTATCTTACTTCTGTCCCAACCCATCTTACTGTGCATGTAATTCTGGTGCACCTCCTAGTAGAGACTTCATGCAATATTTGCTGCCAGTTTTCTAATCCAGTATCCAAATCTGACATATTGGAATTGATACTCCTCCATTTGCATACTCCATCTGCAGTTGGATTCACATAATCTTCTTCTTGCGCAGTAGTTCTATACAACTGGTTTACGCCATCCCCTATAACACTGCCAGGAACATGTTCCACATATCTTTCACAATTCGAGGGATCTAAAGGTGCTACTACCATAAATTTCCCAGCTTCAAATATCATTTTTATAGTCTTTAGATTAATTATATCCTGATTTTCAAACACCCAATCAATTCCCAACAGTGCTGGAAATGGTATAGACTCATCCACCATATCCATTACTTCAAAATATGTTGTAGTGCTCACACCATCTAAATCCATTGTTGTATTCTTCAATCTACCTATGTGAATCACTCTCTATTGGTTTGCTAGCTTTATATGGATATTGGAATACCCTAGTGTAGGTTCTCCCATTTCTTCCCAAGTATTCTTTGGAAAAATGTTGACATCTGATCCTAAGTCTAAGATAATATTTCCCATATTAAAGTCTCATATGTTTGCATTCAATCTGAACTCTTTTTTAGTTCTTTTCTTTTCATGGATCTGATTAATATTATTTTGTTCTGTTCCTATCCCTTATTCTATACTATATTTCTCAAGCATACTTTTAAACAAATCCATGGCATTCTTATCATTAAGTAATTTAAAGAAAGATTCCAGGAAATTCTTTAAGTTACTTAATTTCTCTATTTTCTCTCCTTTGTAAGTATGATCCAAAGACCAAGGCATATCAAAAATAGGAGTATCATAACTCAACACAGTGTTTGATGTAGAGGATTCATTCTCCTTCGGGAAATCCTTCTTTTCTTCCTTGAAAGTTTCCTTTTCCTTCTTTGCATAAAACTGCTGTTGTGGCTGAGTGTTCTTCTGAATATAGCATTGAGATTCCTTCAGCTGATCCTGTGCATATGATCCTGTCTTAACTCCTCCTCTAGTCACTATATTGATGGTCCTCCCAGGATCCCTTATTTATGCAGAAATCCACTGAACATTCTGGTTATTTAGATTCCTCTTCTCCTGGATTTTTGTCATTAACTTAGGGCACTCTTCTGTCACATGATCTACTGCACGAAAATACATACATGTTGCTACTAGTTTAGTACAATATCTGGCATAATGTCCTTGTTGTTGAAAACTATGGTAGGAAATAGGCCCTCTGCCTCTGCCTATTCCTCCTCTTCCTCTACCTCTGAATCCTCCTTTGTCCCCCTGTGGAACCATGTTTTGTTGATGATATTGTGGTGTCTAATTATACTGCGGGGGTTGTTGAAAATGTGGCATTGCTTGAAATTGATGCGTGTTTCCAAACTGTGGCATAGTATGTTCTATCATCAACTCAACCTACATCTTGTATGCATCTGGGGTTCTTTCGTACATTATCTCCAGATTTCTACAATTTTTGTCTTCATGGCCCACTGATTTAAAAAAGTTACAGAAAGTACTCTTTAGTTTTGTCTTGTACTTTTGCATCATAGGGAAGTGATAAGGATAATGCCCATGTGTCTTGCATATTTCACACCAAGGTAGTCCTGTAGGCAATGGATTTGGCAACCCTACTCCTAGATACTGCACAAATTTTGGACATTCATTCTTGTGATTCCCCTTTGATCTACACATGGTACACAACATTGCTTCTCTTTTCTCCCTATTCTTATTCCGGTTTAGTTGCACTGTCAGGTTCTTCAAGTCTTCCTTCAACTCCTCGATAGCTAGATTTGTCTGCTTATACTAATTCTCTTCTAACCTCATTGCTTCTTGCAGTTCCTCTTCTTGGTTTTGAAATTTCTGCTGTCTCAATGGATATTTAGAGTGTGGTAATAGAGAGATTATAAACAACTGTCTGCGCTACATGTCAGAAATGGGATACTTCAGTTTACCTTTCAATGTATTAAACTTCTGATCAATGTTCCATACAGATTCTCTTGGTTTTTGTTTAACCTCAATCATCTCGTTCATAAACCGATCCTCTGATTTCGACCTCTAAAACTCAGTGATCAGTGCCTGATTAATCTCTGTTATTGTTCCCGACGTACCCTATGGATTGTTTATGGCCAGACTCATATACCAATCCAACGTGCGGTTTTTGAACGTTATTGCTAAATGCGCTACTTTTGCGGCCTCATCAATGACTCTTTTTGCTTCCCATATTCTCTCACACACAAGTAGGTGCTTCTCTGGGTATTTTTATCCATCCCCGTGAAACTCTTGTAATATTATCATTGGATTTATGCCTACCATTGTCGAATGTGATGTACCTACTCCGCGCGGTACTACTATCTATGCACTATTGTTCAGACTTGAACTCCCACTGGTATTGCTACTGGTACTTCCACTTGTACTAGTACTACCTGTACTGCTGCTGGTACTTCCACTTGTACCCTCACTTCTATTATGATCTCCTAGATTCCTGTAACTATTAGTTAGTTGTTCTCTAAACAACCCTTTCTTTGCTGATGTGTTAGTCATACATGGGGTTGTAGGTTCTACACTGATTCAGATTTGGATAGGGGTTTCAACTTCCTAATTAGATTTTGCTCCTTTAGTTTTTCTTTAATATGTGGCACACAATATTTCTTCAATGTTTTCCACAGTAAGAATATCCTCTAAATCTTCCTCATCACTCTCCAAGCCTTCCCTCTCGGCTACTGCTCTTTTCTTCCTATTAAGCTTATATTGGTAGGGTCTTCCACTACGTGTCATTCTTTCCTTCTACATAATTTCCTGGATCTCCTCTTGATCCAACATAATGGGATCTTTCTCTTTACTACGCTCTTATTTATCCATTCCCACCTCCATATCAAACCTTCCTCAATGTTTCCCCTAAATTCCCCCATGCACGGATGGTAGTTTAGCTTTCTGATTCCATAGTTAATACTCCTTTATCATGCGATAGTATCTTGATCGAAGTGTACAACGACCTGGTGTACCTTCCCCTTGGGCCCTTAAGAAAATATTTCTCTGATACACTATAAGAATTCAATGTATCTACTGCTAACTCAGTGATATACCCCACTACAATTCTATTTAGCCAAAAATCTACTGCGCGTGTGAATTTTTTATTCACCCTTTTCAACCACGCGATACTTTATTTTGTCCACTCCACTGATCTAAATCTATTCATCAGAGGGTATATTTCAACCGTGTTATCCACTCCTGCAATATCGTGGGAAACTCACCAAAGAAACTCTCGTGTATTTCATTAAATATGTATCTCTCCAAATATTGTCTTGGCTTAAACCTAGAGCTTCTATTATCTTTGTGAGAAAACTCTAGTTCCCAAATTTCCAACCATCTTTCAATCTCTTGTTTCATGGGGTTCCACCCTACAAACATTCATTTTCTTAAACCCTCGTGCTATACTATGTGATACATCCCTCCCGATATAATCCTCTGAGTTCCAACCAACAACATAACCATTGTTGGGTTACTTGGGCTGACCTAGGTTCTAACTACAATATTACCAACAAACCCCTCTACCATTGGCCCTTTTGGATGCCAGAAGGAAACACAATGCACATAGTGCACTGCACAGTCTCAACCGAGATGGCTTCTATGGGTGGTCAAAGGAATCAGATGTCCACAACCCTGGGATGGGATATGTGTCTCTCTGAATAATCTCACCTACTTATTGTCAACCTTCTAACCCTCATTATATTTTACTCCAAACCACTGCCACCATTATTCTAATAGGACTTCATTAACCATTATAACCACATGTGTTCAATGACAAGAATTTATCTACTGTAACACAAGATTTTGATCTAAACACTAGCTAAATCATTCATTTATTTACTGTTGTTCTCCATATTCCATTAACTTATTCTTACTGCACAATGTTCATTCCTTTATCATATAACATATTCATCATAAAAACTCATTAAAATAAATGAAAACATAACACACTGCATACAGTCACATAAAAAACATATATATCATGGTTCACCCCCCTGGGGATACATCCACACAGATTTTTCGCTTGGGATCTTTATTCATATTCTTGCAAAAACTAGTGCTGCGCACTGTACAATTCTTCCGCATTTATATTCGACCTCCACAGATTGCCAAAATCCCTCAACAATACTCACAAAAATAATACCTACTAACAATAATGACCAATGACTAACCCTCTCATGGTCCTAATACATTCTATTTATACAAAAATGGTACAAATCCCTTACAAAAACCCTAACCCTAAAAGGATTAGGTTTGTCCACTTTCTCCTTGACTTCATCTTGGCTAGTCCTCGATCCAACCGTTGATCCAAGTCAATGCTTGTCCACTTTCCAACTGCTCCGGAACAATTTATCCACTTTCTAACTTCTTTTCTTGACACGATTTTCCCTTATTTCCAGTGCTTGTTTTCCTCTTTTTCCGGTGCGCTCTCCTGTTTTCCAGCACTGCTTTAATTCCTTAAAATATTCTTTGTTTTTCCCCCAAAATTGTCCTGCGCCAACATACATGATCATCTTTAAGAGGGAATATCTCCTCAACCGTAAGGAACCACGTGACATGCTACCTACCATTTTCAACGGCTTGACCAGTACTATCAATCCATGGAGGTTTTTCATGCACTTGGAATACCATTCATACTCTTTTTCTTCAATCAAATACAGGCTCCATGATCACTCCTTTGGGGATTCTTGACAATATTTTTAGGGATTTTTCAAAGCGTCTTCACATGAGAGCCATGCTTAGAGATATGCCATAAGGGGACCACTTTGGAGAATTCGTAAAATAAACCCATTACTTCTATAGGTTTCAAGACCTGCTTTGGGGCTTCTTCTAGGGTTGACATCAATGACATCCAAGTTTCCAACAATTATATTCTTTGTGTTGAAAGTCTTGTCGAGGTGGATCATATGGAAAAGAAATTTGAAGGTCGAAGTGTTCGATTAACTAAAGTTTAAGTCAATATGCTCGAAAACAAGTCAAAGAGGCTGACCAACAAAAGGTTGATAGGTGATCGTGTGGAAACCAACTAAAGACCGAATGAAGGTTGATTAGTGGCCGACTGATAAACCGAATTGGTAGTTGACTGTAACTGAATCCCAAGATTCATGGGATTTGTATCCAATCATTTGCATGGATCTGTAACCATTTTTTGGGTGCCTTTATTTAGGTTCTTACCTACTGTAAATCCTATAAATAAGGTTTGTTGTAATGCGGTAAAAAATAACCTTTAGATAAATCATTTTAGAGATTGTTGATCATGCAAATGTAAGCCAGATTGGAGATAAGGTTGTTGTTGTGTAAGCAAATAAGGAATGATGTCGATTACATCTTAGGTGTATACCAAGGTTAAGAATGTAACCTTTTATTTTGAATGAATAAGACAACAAGAGAGCAAGGCACTCAAGAAATGTTGGTTTTCCCATTTTGGTTTCCAGGGTAAAATATCTGTGTACTGTGTGTTTTATTTGTCATTTACTTTCTTGATTAAATCTTTCTTCCTCTCTTATACTTGGTTTAGCATGGAAGTGTTTCTCATTTCTTGACATGTAGTATCAGATCTTGGTTTGAAAACCTTGTATATGAGCTAAACCCTAGGTTCAATAAGAGTTCTAAGTAAGAGATCTTTAAAGTTATTCTTAAAGAATTGCGAGTAGCTCGAGAATAGTGATCGAAAAATTCAATGGCCAGAATTTTGGGCTTTGGAAGCTTAAAATTGAACATATCCTTGTAGATTGAGAACAATGGGCAACAATATTTCCAGGTACCATTCTCGCATTTATGCTGAGGGAAGAATGGGAGAAACGCGAGAGAAGGGAAAGGAATACAATTTGACTTTGTCTTGTATATTCAGTGCTGCTAAATGTCTCGGGTGAAGATTCAGCTAAGAAATTGTGGGACAATTTAGGGAGCTTGTACCAGTCAAAATCCCTAGTAAACAAGTTGTTCCTTAGAAAGAAACTCTATCTTTTGAGGATGAGTGAGAAAAGTTTGGTGATTGAGCATTTAAATGTGTTTAATACCATAATAATACAATTATTTGTTTTGGATATTAAAATTACTAGGGAGGAGAAATGAATTAGCCTATTATGTTCTTTTCTAGACTCTTGGGATAGCTTAGTCATGGCTATAGGGATTAATTCAACCACATTAGTGCTAGAACACATGGTTTCATCTCTACTTTTAGAAAAAATGAGAAGGAATAACATGGAAATATTGACCAAAGAGGGATTAGTGGTGAGAGGTTGACCGATTGATAGAGATAAAGGAAAATTCTCCAGTTGAAAGTCTAAGTCGAAGGGTGGATCTAAATCCCTAGTTTAATAAAAAATAAGATGCTAGAAATGTGGTAAATCTAGGAATTGCAAAAGGGATTGAAATTCAAAGGAAACATAATCCATTATGGGATCCGATGAAAAGAAGTTGACTGAGAGAAAGATGAATCCATATAAGAGAGGTGATGTGTGCCTGGTGTCAACCAGTACAAAGTCTGATCAATATGTTTGGTTGATCGACTCAGGAGAATCTTATCATATGACACCACATAGTTAATGGTTTTGGGAAAATGAAAGATATGAAGGAGGATATGTTTTCTTGGGGGAATACTTGACAACCAAAATTGCCGGACAAGAAAGAGTTCAACTGATACTACGAGATGGGAGGAGTAGAACCATTCTAGGTGTGCTACATATTTTGGGTTTGTAAAAAAAAGTAATATTTGTTAGCAAGATGAGTGATGCATGGGTGCACACTCTATTTCAGAAGGATATGTGCAATATGGTTATAGGCGCGATGATATTATTGAAAGGAGTTTGGATTGGAAACCTGTACAAGTTATTTGGGAATGTTGACTCAACGAGATGCAACAACATCAATGTTCTTGAAGTTGACTCGACTGCGAATCGACTTGACTCAACTCGAGATGAGTTGATTCAATCCAATTTGACAAGTCTTCATCAAATCAACCTGACCATACTATGGCATGAGAGGATGGGACACATTCGAGAAAAAAGACTTCGAGCTATGCTTAACAAAGTGATCTGAAAAATACCACACGAGTTCTGATACCAAATTGATCCTTAAATATCAACAAATGTTTAATCTAATTCAACCCAAATAATCCTTAGATTCCAATTAGTTCATATACAAATACTAAACAAGAGACCAGATTCAGGAATATAAATGAAGAGCTTGATTATTTTCAAAATATCATGTGAATGTCTTACTTATTCATAAACTTCATTAATACTGATGAATAAATTGAAATGTAAATGAGATAATATAATCTCAAATACACATGTAATTGACATACACCATTGCATCTTCAAAGTCCATTTAAATAGCATGACTATTCTTCATCATCTCAAAAATTCCAAATTACATTACAATATAGGGTTACAAAAACACAATTTTGAAGACACTCTGAAAATATACTACTCAAATGCAGAAACAGAGTAAACCATTGTATTCCTGACAAAACATCATGCAAAATTGATATAAAATACTTGAAATTTTGTCATGGTACCCCTCAACACGTTTTACAGTGTTACCTCATATGTTATGTACCTTCAACATGCATTGCGACACAAAAATATGCATTGAATTGTGTCTTGGGATGTGTGCCTACATTGGACTGTGTGTACAAAGCTTTGCAATGTGTGTCTTCTACCTTGGGGTGTGTGCCATTAAATAGGCACCCCTTCTAACCAAGTCCCGAAATTTGTGGCATATAGTTCATAACCAATTTCAAACTATATGCTATTTTGAAACTTTATTTAATTACAAATTTATGGGTTTGTTTTAACAAACCATATCTATGGCATGTTGGTTAACAACCATGGCATAGAAAGTGGATGTAGGGGGTTCTATTCCCCGCAAAATTTATGGTTGGTTTTGAAAATGGTTATATATATATATATATATATAACAAACCACACACGAATCTCTTGGTGTGTTTATAACACACATATAATTATAGGTTAAACAATATACATGTAACTACGAAATTTGTGGTAGCTCCTTGTTTCAGTTACATGGAACATAACATGATCAAGGGCCAAGGGTCAAGGGCTTAGGCTATACCCTCGACCCTTTGGCCACTCTTTCGAAACTTTGTACCATTTCAAATATATAATATGCCATATGTATAATAGGGAACATGGTACAGTATGTTGGTAAGGTGGTATTTGTTAAGAACTTTGGTGACTTATGAAGGTCATGGGTTCAAACCCTATGGACTCCAAAATTTTACAATACATTAACCATATAAGCCAATGGGAAGCTTCCACATGACAACTTCTCATTGGCTACCCAATGTCGCGTGACAACACACCAATAGACCAATTGGATGCCAACTCATCTACCCAGTCAATTGATTAGTCCACGCAACACCTTGGGGTGTGGCCATGTCACTTATATGGTCATTCCATGTGCCACTGTATGAACATGGCACTTGTCCTTTTACCCCTTTGAATTTTGACTTTGACCCGAACATTTACCGCCCATAAATTCTGCATATGAACTTCAGTTCAGGTGTCGTTTGCATCACTAGAAAGATGACGATGTTATCTGCACAATGATGTTGTTTTCGATACTATTTGAGATACTTGAAGTTTGAGCATTTATGTATCCCCTGGGACCTCTGAAATCGTTCTCTATCCTCCTTGACCTCTGTGAGCATCCCTTAAATCCTCCTGGATCACACCTCCCCATTGAAGAACTTTTGGACCTACAAAAGTATAGATATTCAACAACTTAGTGATGATAGTTTCTCCACTCTTCCATCTTGTTGTTTTTTTCATAAGTAATTCTTTATATTGGGTCTTAAATCTCAGGTACTAGATTAGTGTACTTCTATCTACTTTTCTGGAATATAGCTCTGACTCTGGCCTCTGGTACTGTAGATAATATGATATATAGCTCTGGTTCTAGCTTATATATTCCCTGGAAACAAAATTATTGTTCACTGAATCTCTGTAATATATGTATTTGTATTTCAACATCCATTCCCATCTCCTTCTGTGGAATATATTCCATCTTGGCCAATGTGAAACCAAGTCCAATGTTGATCTATGACTTGCCCATTTGGACTCTTTGTTCTGCTTGATGTATCTATAAAGGTCCCTGAATGAATACTCTATCCACTGTCACTTATGCCTTGAAAACAAATTCTTCTTGTACTTTTATCATTTATACTTGATTGCTTCTGTTCAAGGTATACATCCATACAAACATGACATAGTATTTAAAATATGCTTATAGCATGCACATTTATATGCCTCTTAAAACATGATTATTCATAAATCAAGTGATAATGTTTTCGTCTCACTTGTCAAATATCATTCATCCTTCCTGCTTGGATAATGAGCACCTGGATCATCACAACCATAATGAAGACTGAAACAATACTACTGACCAAGTTAACCATTCCCTTAAATTCACAAACCCTGTCATTCATTGTTGTAGTATCCAACCATATCCCACTGCTTAGTAATAAGATGAACAACAAAACTGAATATATA
>ML790121.1:393244-423437 GCA_009831015.1 Picea engelmannii | reverse complement strand
CAAAAGAGAATGATTCATCAACATATCTTCCCTTCTTAATAGGAACAACATCAACCAAAGGACTTGTTCTTTTTTCAACCATAGGATGTGTATCTGGATCCTGGATACTAGCATTAGCTAGCATGTACCCTATAGTGACAACTGCCAAATTCGTCTTCATATAATGAGCTCTCACAATGAACTCAATCCCATCTTTGAAGTGATGATACTTGTTTTGTTTCCTGTAGAAAACTTCCTTCCTATCATACAAGTATGGAATTCCCAAAACCATCCCACAGATTTCAAGTGGAACAACATCTTACTCTACCTCATAAATGAAACTAGATGTGATCACAAACCATAACTTGCATTGATTAGTTACTTGTACCTAAGCATTATCACAAATCCATGCCAAAGGATACACATTCATATGAGGCCTAGTTTCCAATCCCAACTTCCGAACAACTTGCTCTGAAATAATATTTGCTTGCGATCCACTATCGACAAGTGTATCAATCTTAGTGTGATTTGAGATAACTCGTAAATGAAACAGTTCATTTGTTTGTCTTCCATTAGGGATCACTTTAGAATTTGAAGAAGAAGTATGCAAACCAAAACTTGCAACATAAGATTTACCTTTAATTTCCATAGCTATAACCTTGAATTCATCCTCAGAATCTAATCCAAGATCTCACACCATGGTCATGGTATTATTTTTACCCTTTCTAGGTTGAGCCCACTTTAGCTTCAATTTTGGATGCAACTTCCAACACTTTTCCTCCTTATGTCCTTTCTTCTTGCAATGAGAACATGTAGGCTTCTCTTCTTCTTTCTTCTTCATTGTAGCTATCTTCTTGAAGTTATGTGACTTCTTCAACTACTTCTTGAAGTTATGGATATTTCATGTGCTGCTACCACCAATTCTCTTGGCCTTCTTTCGATCCTCGTACATTTCTTCCACCATGGGATTCATTTCCATGAACACATAAAATAATTCCTCTTCAGTATCGAAAGGATCTGGATTAGAATAATACTCTTCTTTTGTTGAAGCCATTTCTTGCTCTGAAATCTAAGCCTCGAACCAATCTCAGGAATGTACTCTTCAAAGATCCTTCACCAAGCTTATATATTTGAGTAAGAATGCACTTGCAAATACACGTCAAAACTAGCTCTGATACCACATGATCTGAAAATACCACACGAGTTCTGATACCAACATGATCCTTAAATATAAACAAACTCTGATATTAATTCATCCCAAAGAATTCTTAGATGCCAATTAGTTCATATGCAGATACTAAACATCTAACTAGATTTGGGAATATAAATGAAGATCACTTGGCTATTTGCAAAATATCATGTGAATGTCTTACTTATTCATAAACTTAATTAATGCCAATGAATAACCTGAAATGTAAATGAGATAATACAAAAGAAAATAAAATAACTCAAATACACATGTAATTGACATACATCACTGCATCTTCAAAGTTTCTTTAAATAGCATGATTGTTCTTCATCATCTCAAAAATTCCAAATTACATTACAATATAGGATTACAAAAACACAAATTTGAATATAGTTCGAAAATTCGCTGCTCAAAAGTAGAAACAGAGTACACCATTGAAATCCTCGTGAAAAATGATGCAAAATTGATATAAAATGCCTGAAAATCTGTCAAGGTACCCCTCAACACATTTTACGATGTAATATCATATGCCATGTACCTTCGACATGCATTACAAGGAAACAACCCACATTGGATTGTGTCTCGGGATGTGTGCTCGCATTGGAATTTGTGTACAAATATTTGGAATGTGTGTCTGTAACACCCTGATTTTAATCCCTATGAACTATAATGTATTATGTAAATGTGACATTAGATGGTGAGCAAGTAAAGTTGAAAAGGGGTCGGAGTGTCTAGGAAATGTAATACTTCTATATACATTAATAAAAAAATACATTGCTGGATGCAAGTAGGACAAAGTCAAGAGATAGGGGAATATGATTCCACGAGAGAGGGGGATAAAGGGGCTCAGTCTTTTTATTATATTTTATTTACCCATATTGGTTTTAATTTGGAAAGTGGATACATGAGCTTCTTGGGAGGAAGACCATGTAATTCTTGTTTTCATGTAATTATATAAACATCCCTTGTGGGTTGTTTTGGGGGTTCACTTGTTCTTCTCCATTCACTCTTACACCCTTCTCACTCTGTCTTTTTTGGTGCCTCATTTTTTCTAATTCGTGTGCTCTTGGTCTGAGCATGTAAACAAATGGTTGGAAGAGGAGAGCCATTTCTATATGGTTGTAATAAATTACTGATCATTCCAGGAGGGAATGGATGCATGAGTGCATGATATTGATGGCAGTTAAGAAAGAACTCTCTACACCTAAGAATCCTTGGAGTTTCCAGCAGGTATATTTCATTACCAGTAGCACTAGAGCCCTAGAGAGAAATGAAACAACTTGAGGGACTACATGGCAGAGAAAGGTGTTCATTTCTTTGGGTTGTGCAGGCTGAAGGGGAAAGAGAGTTGAAAATTAGGATTTTTTGTGTGGTTGGGAGACCTGAGAGCTAGTTAGCTAACTGATGTGCATTTTAGATTTGGCCTATGACCCATCCTTATGGATTCATAGCTCTGGCTCGGGGGTGACTTACTGTTGAGAGTAAATGAACAACAATGTCTATGGTTGGCATGAATGTCATTGGTCTGGAGCTAGTTGGTGATGGTTTAATTAAAGATAAGCTGATAGTAAATGAACAACAATGTCTATGGTTGGTAGGAACATCCTTGGTCTGCAGCCAATTGGTGATGGTTTAATTAAAGATAAGTTATTTCTTTGTTTTCTGTATATTTATATTCTATTATGTATTATTATTATCTATAAGATTCATATTTATAATGTATCTTCTTGCTGGTTATTGTTGTCCATGGCACATTGTTCCTTTCTTGGATGGTTTGGCATGAATCTTGATTATTGCATGTGTGGTTACAATATTTCATGCTTCTTTTCGAATTAATTATTATCATAATTCAAAATCGACTTTGAAGTGAGTTTTGAGGTAGCATGGCCCAACCTGTGGGTGGTTGGGTACATTACAATTTGGTATAAGAGCTTCTGGTTCAACATCGCATTGGTATGGGCTAGAAATGTTGTGAATTTCTCAAATTCGTTGTTGCAGATTTGTTTGTTACGATTGTTTTTTTTTTTTTGGGGGGGGGGGGGANAAGTGAAACCCCCAAATTATGAGCAAATTTTGAGTTTCAGTGTTCAGAGTAGTCAAAGAAGTGATTTATGGCATCGATTTACAATTGTAGAGTTGAATTTGGCCTTAGAAGCTAAATTCCTGTATGTTTCTGTAAATTCTAACCTTGTACAATATCTACTGCAAACAAATATTCAGAAAAGAACAGAAAAGATACAATGGCAAATACAAACATTACACAGAGAATTTTCCCCTGGAAACCCAAACCGAGAAAACCAACATATTCTATATTCATTCATTGTGTTACAATGTTTACAATACAAAATAAATATAGGAGCCAACGACATCCAAAACCCTAACCTAATGACCTGGATTAGTCCAAAACCCTAATTCTTTAACCGGAAATAGAAAACCATCAACAGAGAAACCATGTGCCGAAAAACCACCTAAATATAATGCGGTCCCGATGCAAATTTTTTTTTTCGGGGGTGTTGCCCCCGAACCCCCGCGCGGGGGGCCTCACCCCCCTGCACCCCCCAAGGGGGGGCCTAGCGACACTACTACTCATGCAAAGAATATAACACATACCGAACATTTAAAAAAAAAAAAAACTAAGTCTAGAGCCATTTTATTATTTTGGCCATAACAAGAGAAGGTAAAGTCATATTTAGAGGAAACATTTTGGTTTTTTCTGTAGAGATAATCTCTACAAAAGTGCCAGTGAGGATCATTGTTAATTTCTACTTGGGTTTGTCATAAATTGTGAAATAGTGGGTTTTAACAATTTGGATCCATATCATTGGTAGGGGTCCAGATTAAGATAAAATTCATTGAGAGTGCCCATAAAATAGGCACACAAATAACCTACAAATTAATTGAATAAATCCTAAGGGGATTGGAATGAGGATGCTGAAATAGGCCAAAATCCACTATTCCGGGCCACTTTTTTGAAATTTTTGGGCTCGGTGGAGGAAAAGTGACCCTAGATCACAAAACTGAAAACTTGTATTGACTCAACATTTTGTACACACATCAATACAAAGAACTTTGGTTTAGTGAGAATTTTCTAGAAGAACATAGATTGTGAGATAATCAGTTTTGCTAAAAATTTTAAGTCTAGAAAAAGAGTTGAAAAAGGAAAAATGGTCATTTCCAGATTGTTCAGTTTTTGACTGGAGCATCATATTGAAAATATGAAAGTTTGTATGCATTCATTGTCATTTTTATTATTTACGACTCATATCAAAGTTTCTCTAGTTCTTGACATATTTTCTTTTGTAGTTGACTAAAGTTGACATCTCAATAAAATTTCACCACTAAACATAGTTACCATCTTAACAAGAACTCTAAAAAGTTCTCATTTTTTTGGGGGTCCAATTGTTTACCCCGTTTTTAAAAATGGTTCTACCGGTAGCACCCCCCCTCCATTTTTAAGTGTTTTTCGATATTTTAAATTTTTCGATCCACAATGTTTCCACATTATTTTTTTAAATGCTTATTTTTCATCTATTTTCAATTTTTTTCTAATTTTTTATTTTTATTTTTTATTCAACGGTGTTTTTAGTCATTTTTCATGCTTCTTTCAATCTTAAAAATATTTTTTACCATTTACTTTTTTGAAGTTACAATTTTTCATATGATTTTGTATCAATTAATTTATTGTTCCATACTTTTTAAATATAGTGAAAAACATGATTTTTAACACATTGTTTACCTTTACTTCAATAAATCGAAAAAAATTGTAGTTAATTAACACCATTTTTGAATATTTAGCAAAAAAATACACATTTTATAGCCATATATAATAAAAAACCTATACATTTGGGTACATATTCCTTAAAATAACGTGTCTAATAAAGCATTTTTATGGACATAATTGAACCAAAAAAGTCTAAATTTTATAAAAAAATATAATTTTCTTTCATATTTTTATACATTTGAAGTAAAAAAATGACAACATTTAATAAAATTTTTCCAATGTATATTGATTCACATTACAAATAAAATGAAAAAAAACAATAACAAAAAGATTCATCACAAAATAACAATAGATACATCTTTATTCTTATTTTAAAATATGAAAGTGAAATCATTACAATTATAACTCATAAAAAATTTGCAAAATTGAGCATCATCTTCAAAGGCATCTTTAAACTAATCAACAATATCATTTATCCCAAATTCATCATTCTCAACGAACACATTATCATCTTCTCTGACGTCACTTTGTGCTTCCATTGTGTCATTTTGTTCTTCCATTGGTTCCTTGATATCTGCAAGTTCTCCAAAGTGAGCGTTTCCAATCATTCCTCCTAATGGTACTTGAGGTTCCTTTGACAATTTTGCACCTTTGATTCACTAAAATCTCCTTTCCTGAAGCCAACTTCTTGCATTTCATCTCGAAGAGTTGGAATAACATTAATTTTTTGTTGAATAAAACTGCACTAGATTGGGTCACTTTCAATGGCTATGCAATTCCTTCCTTTCAGTAGGCAACACACTAATGTTGTATCTAATCACCAAACACAAAATAAATAATGAAGTTATATACTGTAAAAAGACATAAATTAAAAATAATATAAGATTGAAGTATGATTTCATAAATATTAGATCATAATTCTTACTTGAACCTGAGAACAAATCCAAAACCCAATCTCCTTCATTTGAAAATTTATCTATAAGATAATTAATTAATGCTTGTGGTTTTTGATAAATGTTAACCGCCTCTCCTTTCAAATCTTTTTCCTCATATGTTAGTTTTGTAACCACAACATTGTATACCAATATACTACTAGGAGTCTTTCCATCATTTGCATTGGAAAGAATAGAATTATAAGAATCATCTTTTGTTCAGGTTGCAAGATGTATACTCTCAAAATCACATTTAAATGATTCTTTCTTGGAGATCTGAATATTAGGTTTGTTCCTGTAACATAAATAAGTGAAAATTCAATTAGCTTGTTAATTAATAAAATTGTTTTCTAATCTTAATTGCTAAACATACACTTTCAATATCTTATCAAATAAACTGCATCCTTGTCTTTTCTTTCCCCTTGAAGCTTGATTGTACTAATCCTTGTTGTGTGTCTGAATGAAATACTAGAAATCTCCAAAATGGTGATGTTGTAACTTTTGTAAATCCCATAACCACTTTACTGAAAACTTGGTAAGTATAAGGCTCAATATCATATCCAATGTTTTGGATATTATAACCATGAGGGATATCCACAATAACTAGGGAGTATTCTTTTTTAGGAACAATATTTGCAAGTTTTTCACAATCACCTAATATCACTTTATATTGAATATTGTCGAGCCCATTCCAAATGTAGTGATCAAGGGTGTCATCAAGTTGAACATATTGAACATGTCTCATTTCTCTTTCAAACTTGGCTTTTTAAATAATTTTTTTGAAAGTTTCAGGTACTCCATCTGCATTCTTATTTGGCATCTTTAATGAAACAAACAAACATGTAGTTATATATCTATAACTATTAAAATATACTAAATTAACTTACAAACAAATAATATAAATGTAATAAATCAACATACCTTTTTGAATGCAACAAAAAAATGTTTCAATACTGCCGAAGAGCTTGAATCTGGATAGTTGAGTTTAATATCATCCCAACTTTCTTCATTCAACATCTTGACCATTTCCTCTTGTATTTTCATATACACCATGTGACTAAATAAAACAAAAATAATGTTGAACTGAAAAAATTAATTTTCTTGTCTTAACATAAATAAAAGTAACTCAACAGACTTACTTTTTAAATTCATCACACATTTCTTCCATTGACAATTCTCTTGACCTAACACGTGATAATGTAGTTATGATAAGTTTATCATCCTTCACTCCTTATATTGATCTCCAAGGTGGTATAGTCATATCATAGAGAATATTTTTTATGTCAGGACCTGTCTTACTTGTTCCACATATCAATGGTTTGGCCTTCTTAACTCTCTGATTTTTTATACTAATATTTTCCCATAGGGTGAAGATCTCATCTATAAAATCCCATACCTGTCCAGTTCTAAATCCTAATTTAAAATAGTTATCCACAACTCTAAATATATCACTTCCTTTGAGATTAATTTCTTTTGTATTTTCATCATCAAGTGGGAATCCTATTTCCATACAACATTGCTTTCGAAACTTAACATCAACATTTGATCTCTCCCCACGACATATTTAAGAAAATTCATTATGGATAAATATCACCCTTTGAATGAAGGTCATATAAATTCTATACTCATTGTCTGTGTTATGATCCCATTCCAATAACTTTACTTCTGAATATGTTAAACTCACATAAATTATGAATTTGACTGTCTCAAAAAGAGGATTATTGGGATATTCTTGCATCAATTCTCTTCTAGCCTCCGTCGAATGATTTCCTCCAATCACATAATATTTGTAGTCAAAAAATTTTGATCTATCAAATTCTTCCCTCGTAGGAACTTCCATTGGGTCAACAAGAACTAGATAGTCAACCACATGTGCATTTGGATTGTACCTAATCAATGCTTTCAAATTCTGAATATGCAAGTGATGTGGTTTTCTAATTTGATATTTTTCCCGCCCTTCTGTGGGTTTATAAAGTTGTTTCACATTCAATTGAAATGTGTGGCCATCACCAAATATGTTTTCCGTCCTCATTCTATTTCAAATGACATTTTGTGTTGTTTTCATAATATCATCCTCTAGATCTGCACCTGGTGTTATTATTTCTCTGCTACCTTTAGGAATTTCACTATAATACTATGAGATAACAATGGCTTCTTTAACATTATCAACATTTGTTTTCTTCCTCTTATGATTTAAATGTGTTTCATCTAAATAAACGATTTCTTCATAATCAATAAGAATAGACTCATCATCAACCATCACTCTTTTGCGTTTATATTGTTTGTTCTTTTAGCGAGAAGGAGTGATAACCTCATTGGGACCAATCTCAACAAAATCTTCATTTTGAGTTTCCCCATTTTCAAATGTAACCCTTTTAGGATTTGTAGAATGAGGATTTTTATTTCTTCTTTCATGTTATTCTCTCTGCAGGTTAAACCTCCATTACTTTCTGTTTCTTTTTCCTTCCTTCTTGTGTCTTTTCAATATGAAAAGTGTTGATGCCATCCACGATATCATTCTCTGTAGAGTAAATTGCCACTAACATATATGAAATTCGTTCAGAAAAATCCTGTAAAAATAAAATATAACATTTTCATGTTAAATAAAATTAAAACATTCCCGTAATACTAAAAATAATAAATGACACAAAAAATAGAAATAAAGAACTTACATTGTCTTGCTCAATGTCATCAACGATGGATGCACATAATTCTGAAAAACATTCATTCTTGTTATAATTTCTCAATTTGAAACAATATGTAAACTTGATATAAGTTCTCCCTTGTTTGACAACTGCATAAACAATATCTGTGGCTGGCACCAAACATATATCTCGTAACAAGCCAAGTGCCTGATAATTTCCTTGCACATGTTCTAATTTGGCACAATACAAATATATATGATCTCCATTGTTTCCTTGCTTGTATTTAACAAACCAAGAATATTCTTGTTTGTTTTCACCTTCCACATATTTTAACTCTCTAACATTCTTCATTGCCTTTGATAGCTCAGGTGTTAAGCTATCATTTTGTTGCCTAACATTCATGGAGGTTCCAGTTGCATTTTTGGATGCCATTATTGCAGGTCATGATCCAGATATATTCATAGATAATCTCTTTCCTACCATTTTCCTATATTAAGTTAAAAAAAATAAAATTAGGCCTTTCACATTATAATAAAATAAAAAACACAACATTGAATATAAAAACTAATTTAAAAAAAAATTGTTTTTTTTTACCCATATGTAAAAATATTTGACCCATGGACTTATTGGGCTTATGCTAGGACCGTAGACCATGACTTGGCCATGGGGGGCCAGCCCTGTGGCCAAGCCGTGGGCATGCCCATGACTTGGCCATAGAGATGGACATGCTAGGGAGATGTCGAACATCGCCCCAGCCCCCCGCGACTAAGGCATGGTCCTGTGGGACTGTGCCGTAGCCACGGGGAGGGGGGGGGGGGGGTGGGGTAATGTCAGGCATCATCTCAGCCCCCCGCGGCTAAGGCACGAACATTGCCCAATGACCACTATGGGCCAAAACTAATAAAATTTAAGTAAAAAACAATAAAAAAGCTATTTTTTTTTTTAAATTATACCTAAATTTGACTTTTTTTTCTTTTTAACAAAAATCTTAAGGATTTTGTTAAGATTTTTTGAAAAAAGTCTCATTTTTAAAAACAAATTGGGTAATTTTTAGAAAAATTAGAAAACATCTAAATGAATTTAAGGTTTTTTAGTTTTCGCATGAAAAAATATTATGTGATTCAAAGATAATCTTATAATTGTTGTTTTGGTAAATTGTAAGAATTTAAAAAATAACTAACCTCTGAAATGCTAGATTCTCATCGGATGTCTTCTCGATGTTTCTGCCTTGTAGCTTGCTCCAAATCTTTAACAAATACTTCCCAAGATATAATACAATATAAAAGATAATACAAGACTGTGTATATATAACACAAATGATATAAATTACTGTTAGTATAACGAATGTGGGATAACTAAAAATTAGGTATATTGTCTACATATATACCTAAAATTATATGGATCATCAATATGTTTAATAAATGTGGGATAAATAAATAAACATGATAAATATTGTATTTAACATGTAAATAACAAACTAAAAGAGTAAAAATTGTTTTTAAAATTTAAGGGAAAATAAGCGAAAAAAATTGGGGGCAAATTTTGGAGGGAAAAATTTGAGGGGGAAATTNNCATTATGCATGTTATAATAATGTCATAGGGAGGGTGAGAATTTGTATCATTCTATGTTCTTAGAGAGAAGGGATGGATTCTTCAAGTAAAGAATATTTTATTTCTGAGACATCAACAAATTGTTCGCATACCTCTTCTGTTGGGACTAGGAAATGCCATAAGAATGTTTTTAATGAAAATGTTGCGTTGTATTTTCCAGCTAGTCATAATTTTGATCATAATGCAATCAATTTTGTTCAACATGTTCCTCATGAAAGTCCTAAATCAGAGGACTTTGAAGGCACCGATGATGAAGAGGAGGAATATGATGGTGATAAATCTAGTCAACAATTTAATAATATGTATGTCAAAGTGGAGACTATGATCAATGTTTAAATGATTGGGATTAAAATTTTCCTCCAAGTGAGGAGTTTCAAGGTACCGATGAATATTTCCAAGTTACCAATGAAAATGATGGAGAAATTCCCTCAAGTGGAAATTTTAAAAGTAGTGAAGATGATTGTGACAATGGTGGACACTTTTTCCCGAGTGGGGAATTTAAAGACAAGAAATTTGGTGATTATGAATTTCCTCCAAGTGAGGATTTTTAAGGTACTTATGAAGATTTTCCTCCAAGTGATGATTTCCAAGGCATGAATGAGGATGAAGAAGAATCCCCCCCCAAGTGGGGATTTTAAAAGTAATGATGGCGATTATGGAAATGATGGACAGTCTTTATCGAATGAGGAATTTAAAAGAAGCAATGTTGGTGTTGATGATTTCCCTCCAAGTGAGGATTTTCAAGGTACCAATGAGGATAATGAAGATTTTCCTCCAAGTGAGGATTTTCAAGCCAGTAATGAGGATGACAAAGAACATATCTCAAGTGGCGATTTTCAAAGTAGTGAAGGTGATTAAGCCATTGGTGGTCACTCTTTCCTGAGTGATTAAAAGCAACAATGTTGATGTTGATTTTCCTCCAAGTGAAGATTTTCAAGATACCGATGAAGATTTTCAAGGCACTAAGCAAGATGGTGAAAATTTTCACTCAAGTGGGGATTTTGAAAGCAATGAATATGATTATGTCAATAGTGGACACAATGTTGATGATGATTTTCCTCCAAATGATTATGTTGATGATGATGTTCTCAATCAGTCAGCTACACCAAATGAAGGTGATCGACATTCTCTAGTTCAGTCTCCTGGCAATGTTTTGCTTGATACTCCTTGCGGTGATAAGGAAAATCCTTCTAGTGAGGATGATGAAATAGTGGATACATTGCAAATAAACATTGTGTCTAGGACCAAGATTATACCTTTTTATATCAATCCAAATCATTCTAGTTATACAAGGTATAGGAAAGAATTTCTCACTAAATCAATTTCCATAAGTGAATTGATTTCAAGTGAATGTTGTCAAAAGAATTGTTTGAAAAGAATGGACTACATGTATGCCTTGAATAAAAGGAAGACATATTTGTCAATGAATAAGATCATGAAAAATTCATATTTGATGGGGTGCATGATATCCACCAATACAAGATATGATTATCGCATTGGGAATATTTTACTTTGCAAAAAGGTTTAAAAAAAAATCACTCAGTTGGTAATCTTCGTCTATCAAGAATCCAGAAAAGGTTGGAAAAATATCCATCATTTTATTCAAAGGTACATCATGGATGAGAGAGTGGGCCATTAAAAAACACTACATTGTCATGGATGCACGATTTATTTTTCAAACATGGAGAGTGTATGCTAGATAGAGACACAATACATATTCCATATAATTTTTCGAGGGAAAATCTACAACTTGTACAAAGGATATGCTGAAGGTGTTGAAGGAAATGATAATTTTATTACATATTCATATTTTATAGGAATATGGAAGAAACAATTCAACAATTTCCATATTCCTAAGAAGTCAAGGATGGGGATTTGTAGTATATGTGATACTCTTAAATCAAGATGAGATAAATCTGAAGGGGCAAAAAGAGGTATGCATTTACTATTTATTTTATTTTTTATTTTTTTAAATTGAATAGTTATCAACTATGAAAACAAACGATCAATATTTTCATTTTATGTCATGTGTAGATTCCATAGTCAAATCACTTCAAGAACATCAGAATCAACAATCAAGTGAAATAAAAAAGTTGTACAAACATCAGAAGAAGTGTTATGATGCTCCAAACAAATATTTGGGTATGATAATTGATGGCATAGACCAGAAGAAAACACTTCTACCACATTTTGTCCGTACACCCAAAAATTTACAGGAAGAGAATTTCATTCAGTTTCACTTGGTTGGTTGTATGGTTTTCAATGGAAACATGTGTCCAAGGGTTTACTTCATAGCTCCAAATATTCATAATGATGAAAATATTACCATCACTATAATTCATCATGTGCTCACTCACTGGTATGAAAATCTTCTTCAAGTTCTCTGTCTACAGTTGGACACTAGTAGTCGTGAAAATAAAAATCAAATTGTGTTTGGATATCTAAGCATGCTTGTTGAAATGGGAATCTTTCAAAAGGTGAAAGTTGGTTTCTTTCTTGTTGGACACACTCATGATAATATTGATCAAATGTTTAGTCATTTTTCAGTAAAATTGAAGAGGAAAAATATTGGAAGTATACCATCATTGATTGAATGTATCAACAAAGCATACATTCCAGAGCCTATTTTTCATATATTAGAAGAAAATATTGACATGCGAAGATTTATTCAGGGATCACATCATGAAGAAAAATGTATTAAGAAGATTAATGACATTAGCTTCCAACATCAATTTTGTTTCAAAAAAATTGATGGGAAAACACTTATATGGGGAAAACAATATTCAACTACTATAGAATGGGGGCCTTCATCATGTTTATCATTTTTGAAGTTCATTTTAGATCGTCCAATTTTTGCATCAAAGTTATTATTTTTACAATCATTTGCTGAAATCCATAATGCACAGAGGCATAATAGAGATGTAGATTATTCTGAATGCCTGGAAGAAAGTAAAATGTTCATTAAGGATACATATGAGTACTTTGATGTTGTTGATTCTGTTTGGTGGGAGTCTTTTTTCAATAGTCAAAGTGACATAATTTCAAGCTCAACAAATGAAGATACAATGTTGAGGACTCCATTTAATTGGCCACAAAATATGCCAAATGAATATGAAGAAACAAACATTGTTGAAGTTCAACAAGAATCTCAAGGTGCTATGGAGTTTACACAAGCAGAGGAAAGAGAAATGTATATTGGTTCGTGAAGGTCACGTGCACAACGTGAAGCCATAGAATACCTTTATAGGGGTTCAGTACAAGATATTAAGGGGGGTAGCATGATTGTAGTTTTAGCGACTGAAGATCCACATGGTTATTCATTCTGGATAGGAAAAGTTATAAAGACTGAGAAAGAAAATGATGATGTTATTGCAATTGAAGTGCATTGGTATGCAACAAGCACACAACAAGCACACACCTATTCAATGGTGTGTACAAGCCAGAGACAGTGGTTGAGAAACATGTCAATAGAAAGAGAAAAAGAAAGGGTCAAAATACAACTCATCGTTGCACTGACCTCTTAAAATTTGATCATGTTGACATACTTGTTTATGACTTCAATTTGACAAAGAGAGGAACTCTTCGCTCCAAGACAACATAGATTATCAAGAGGTTTCTGCCACAAGAAATAAATGTAAGATGGGAGTCGGTTGAACCTAGTCATAGATCTAAAAGGCATTTTCCATCTGAAATGTTGGGCATGCATGTAGACTCAGATGGTGCATTCATCGAAAATAGATAAGAGCATGGATCATCTACATCTTCATCCAAACATTCATCTAAAGACAATGTAGACTCTGATGGTATTTCAAAAAGCATGAGTCAATCTGAATAAGTGTATGAAACATTTTATGCATTTTTGATCCATATGATGTTTTTATGGTAACTAGAAATGGACATTGAACTTACATACAATCTTACATGAAGTTATGAATCTTTTGTTATGTTTTATGAATGATATGTTTTTTATTATGGATAATATAATAAAATTTCTTATCTCATATGTTTTGAATATGTACAATATAACAATACTTTTAAGAAATTATTTATGTTTCATTCAATGTAACTTGTATTTACTTTATTATTATTATAAGTAAAATTTTTATTAAAAAGTGATGTTGAATTTTTAAAGTATATTGTGATATTTTCATGGCATTATGTATTACCTTGTGCTTTGCGTGATAATAAGATTTAAAAAGTAAACATTTAATGGTTGATTTTATGATTTTGTTTACAGTAATGATGAGTTCTTTTACCACATTATAAAAATGTGTCATTTTCATACCCCAATTTTTGAATGGGTGCTATCGGTAGCAGTACTTTTCAATTTGATGGTTGATTTTGAGGTTTTGGTTTTAATGGTACCAAGTGATAAAAATACGATTTCAAATGATCTCAAAATTTAACATTTTGAAAAGAAAAATAAATTCAAAAACATCTTCTTTTTAGGTGCTAATTTTAGGGTTTTTCTGAGCTACTGTCTGAGTTTTGAAGGCCATGTTTGAAAAATGTTGTAATTTTGACCCCGTTTAAAAAAATGGTGCTACCGATAACACCACTTTTTGATTTCAGGGTTGAGTTTGATGTTTTTTTATGCAAAAATTGGATTTTTTGGGCTAGAGTTCTCGTTTTGAGGTCACAATTCTCATTAAATCGGTAACTATGTTCAATAGAGAAAATGCACAAATGGGGTGAACGTGGATTTTTCAGGAAGCCATAACTTTTAGCTCATAAATAAGATCGGGGTAAGAGTATAGTCGTTGGAAATATGATTTTGAGGAGAATGACCTGGAACTATTATAATATGGAGAATTATGACATAATATTCATAAATTGAGCAGAAAAAAGGACCTATAGCATTAATTGACAAATTTTTATGATATGCATATTTCTAACAAAAATGGTTGCTTGCATATTTGGCATAATTAGAGGTGTAATCATATCAATTCAAGACTAGGATTATATATTAGACTCATGAAATCATGATAGATATTGTAGAAGTTGGCTGAGGAAATAAATAACTACACGACAAGTAATGAAAAGTGGATAAAGAACTCAAGAAGATTGGAACAAAAGTATTAGTCAACAACTACAGAATCCGAATGAATTGCAAGTACAAAAGCAAGAATTCTTAGATAGGACATGAATCCAATAGGTGACTAATTTAATTGATGGGAATATAAAGGAATAGTAAGACTCCATAGCCTTTAAGGAAGATAGATGTAGATAGTTGCAAAGCTTGATGTGAAAGAGAACAAGGAGCTAAGATGTGGCGTGTGAATAATCTCTATGTGTCAAGCACAAGAGTTCCTAGGAAGGATTTGTTAGATATGACTTAGATACTTGTTTAAAAGTACTCAGACAAACAAATCCACTTATGATATCATATTTCATAGTGGAAGCATGATAAAAATGCAAAGAAATTGGAGATAGAAAGATGAATGCTCTTTCACTTGAAAAGTGCCACTGAATGAAAACAAACTTCCATTAGGAACAATATTAAGTGTGAAAGGTATGGTTTCACAGGGAAATGTTAATGAAGTAATCTAATGGACAACTAGGAGTAATAGTATTTGATTCAAGAATGTTGTGGTAGTAGAGTGATAGAATGTTCTGAGCTACTTCATTCCAAGGTTATGGAATATTTCATAAAGGTAAATTTTGGATATGACTTCCTAAGAGAGGCTATTGTAAATATAACACATTGGTTGGATTGCAGAATGGCCAAGTGAAACTTGGTTGATAAGAATTTAGAGGATGGAACAATAGTGTAGATGAGCATAATAAGGGCACACATGGCAACAAGGATATGGAGAAATTCAAGGAAAACCAACTACAATATAAAAAAATAAAAAAATAAGTGAATTGAAACATAAATGAATTAGACTGCATGACACATACCATGAAGTTAGAATGCATATGCATTAGTAATCATGTTGATAATGAATTCTTGGTGCATATAGATGTGGATTGTGCATATGTACATGCTTGGATATGAATATGAAATGCTTGAGGACTTAGAAAATTTTGTTGTTAAATACATGCAATAATGATGTTATAGCAATTGATTATGACTAATTATGGATTATGGATTGTGTATTCAAGAAAAATGATATATCATGGTTAAATATGTGGATATTGATATTGTTATTTATGAATTTCATCTATGTGAAGACCCATGAGGGTGGTAGGAATGGTAATCGAAAGGATGGAAGAGAAAGCTTGCAAGATTTTACAAATACTAGCTGATAAGATAGCATCAAGTAGGTTGATAACAACCATGCAG
The DNA here is from genome assembly GCA_009831015.1 of Picea engelmannii. Taxonomy (NCBI): domain Eukaryota; kingdom Viridiplantae; phylum Streptophyta; class Pinopsida; order Pinales; family Pinaceae; genus Picea; species Picea engelmannii. The sequence goes on along the minus strand of ML790121.1, from coordinate 407,074 downwards.
GTATGCATTTAGTTTCTTTTGATCCATATATGTTGAAGGGAATTGAGATCAAAATTCCCTTAGTTAATTTTTCAATATTTAAATTGATATGTAATGGCCAACGACCTAGAGTATATAAATGTTGTGGATGCTAGAATGTATTCAGATAAAATTTAGTTGCATATTTTATTATGATTGGTTATGATATCATAACCAGGTCAAGTAAGGATACATACTCTTGATATAACAATAAATATCCATAGAGTTAGTCATGTGTGAGACAATGAGATGGTTAGATATGTAAGGGTTGTAGCGCTACATGATTGCTCAATGGTATCTACTGTATAGTTGATGTTTGGACTGCAACCTCTTTGCCAACACTAAAGAGCAATTAAGAATTATATTCTTGGTGTTGTGTTTGGGTTGAAAAGGAAGGTATCCAAATAGTCAAGAAAGCAATGGGAAGTTTGTGGATGATGTGTTGAGGCATTGGCCAAACCTTCCAACTCACCTTGGTGAATGCATGACATATTTATGTGGTATTATGTAGTCAATGCAGGGATGCATTGTGCAAATGTGGCCATGGGTATTAGCACATCAATTGTTATTTTATTTAGTAATTAATTATTGCATTATGAAAATCCTATGGTGCTGAAAATACATAATGATGGATAACTACATTATATTTAATATGAATACTAGCTGAAGGTGATTGGATTTTTGTTTGTTACAATGTTGAGATCACTTTTTGGAGCTGTTGAAAATGTTACAAGTGGTATTACATGAATTATTGAATGCATTTTGGTGAATGCATGTATATATTATACAATAGAAATGATTATGCTAACAACTGAAATGATGTGAGTATTGCTACCTCATGAAGTTGAAAAAACTTCAGGAGTTGTTATATATTGCAACAAGAAAAGTTGCAGGCTAAAGTAGTTACATAACGATAAATTATGGAAAAGCTCTGTCAAGGGAACAAAGTGATAAAAATATTGAAGGATAGAAGAAAGAAAATATTGGATGATGATACATATCTAGAGAATGATGGGTTCATTCCGATTAATAGTTGGATCAATGTAAGTGATTGAATTATAGTTGTAAAAAATTCTTAGATCACTTTGTGATTTTTTTTTTTAATTGTTGCCTTGAAAATATATATATCTTGTACATGAGATATTGGCAATTTGTTTGGCTTAGTGTAAATTGAAGAAATTGCAAGTAGAATGGTCTTGGATATGGAAGGGATGTAATCCCACAAGGAATACTAATATCTATAGTTACAGATTCAAACATTATGAGTTGAAAATTCATGCCTAGAAATTTATTTTTTCCTGTATAAAACTGTTTGAGAATTAGAATTTAAAAATTATTAAAAATTTGTTTGGTCGGGTATAAATTGAGGAAATTGTAGAAAGAATGGTATTGTATATGGAAGGGATGTAAACCCATAAATAAGACCAATTCCTAGTGCTGCAAGAGTCAAACATCATGAACAGAAAATCCATACTTGGAAATTTTATTTTCCTATATAAAATAGATTTCAGAAATTAATAGTTACAAGTTGTTATGTTATGCTAACAATTTTTGTGGTTGAATGAAAGGTTGAGGAAATTGTAGGGAGAATGGTCTTGGATATGGTAGGGATGTAAGCCCATACATAAGACCAATTCTTGTTGCTACAAGAGCCAAGCATTATGAGAAAAATCCTCATTCATGGGAATTTTATTTCCTGTATAAAAACAAATTTGAGAAATTAAAAAAATGTTATGATATGCTAACAATTGGTTTGGTTGATTGAAGGTTGAAAAAATTGCAGGAATAATGGTATTGGGTATGAAGTTGATGTAATCCATAATAAACATTGATTCCTACAATTGCATAAGCCAAATGAATTATTAGCAAGAAGCTCATGGTTGGAAAATTTTGTTTTCCTGTATAAAACAGATTTGACATTTATGATTGAAAATTGTTATAATGATATCTCATGATGACTGTATGTGTATAATACATATGAGATGTTGGTTATGGAAGTTGGAAGCTCCGGAAAAATATAACTAAAGGAAATCAAACTCAATGATGAAGGCATAGAATGAAGAAAGTCCAATGGACTTGTTGCAACTTGAGTTTTTGGAGTCACAACTTTGAAACTTCCTGGCCAAGTGCACTATAGCCCTGGAGAGAAGTGGAACAACCTAAAGGGCTGCATGGGAAAGAAAGGGGTTAATTTATTTAGGTTGTTTAGGTTGATAAGGAAGGAGAGATTGTTGGTTGGAATTGATACTAGAAATATAAATTTTGAAGATCATTATACATGTTTTGGGTCAGAATTCCTATGTATGCATGTTTTTGTTTAGGACAAAGTGCCTACGTATATAAGAAATGGGATGGATTTCCTGTGTGGATTAAGGTCAGAGGGCCTAGCTTTGTGATATTAAGAACACCGATATGGTGTTTTTCACTACGGACGGTGCCAAAATAAGGGGAGGGAGATGTACCACCCCAATTTTAATCCTTATGAACTATAATGTATTATGTAAATGCGACATAAGGTTGGTGAGATGGTAAGTTTGAAAAAAGGGTCCAAGTGACTAGGAAATATAATACTTCTATATACATTAATTAAAAAATACATTGCTAGTTGAAAAACAAAAAAGGACAAGAGATAGGGGGCTATGATTCCATGAGAGAGGAGGATAAAGGGGACAAGTATTTTTATTATATTGTATATACCCATATTGGTTTTAATTGGGAAAAGTGGTTCCATGAGCTTCTTGGGAGGAAGGCCATGTAATTATTGTTTTCATTTAATTATATAAACATCCCTTGTGGTATTTTTTGGGGGTTCACTTGTTCTTCTCCATTCACTCTTACACCCTTCTCACTCTTTCATTTTTGGTGCCTCATTCTTGCTAATTCGTGTGATCTTGGTCTGAGCATGGAAACAAATGGTTGGAAGAGGAGAGCTAGTGCTAAATGGATGTAATAAATTATTGATCATTCTAGGAGGGAATGGATGCATGAGTGCATGTGATTGATGCCAATTTGGAAAGAACTGTCCATAACTGAGAATCCTTGGAGTTTCCAGCGGGGATATTTCCTGAATAGTAGCACTTGAGCCCTAGAGAGAAATGGAACAACCTGAGGGACTGCATGACAACGTAATGTGTTCATTTCTTTGGGTTGTGTAGGATGAAGGGGAAAGAGATATGGAAATTGGGATTTGTTGTGTGGTTGGGAAACTTGAGAGATAGTTAGCCAAATGTTATGTATTTTAGATTTGGCCTAGGACCCATCCTTATGGATTCATATCCTTGACTCGGGGGTGAACTATTTTTGAGAGTAAATGAACAACAATGTCTATGGTTGGGAGGAACACCCTTGGTGTACAACCAATCAATGAAGGTTTAATTAAAGATAAGTTATCTTTGTGTTTTATGTATATTTATATTCCACTATGTATTATTATTATCTTTGAGATTCATATTTATAATGTGACTTATTGTTGGTTATTGCTGTGCATGGAATGTCGTTCCTTTATTGGATGGTTTGGCATGAATATTGATTATTGCATGTGTGGTTATCGAATTATTTCATGATTCTTTTAAAATTAATTATTATCAGAATTCGAAGTCAGTTTTGAAGTGAGTTTTGAGGTAGCATGGCCCAACTTGTGGGTGGATATGTACATTATAGTGTCTACTACCTTGGGGTGCATGCAACTTCATTTAGTTACAAATTTGTTGGTTTGTTTTAACAACCCATATCCATTGCATTTTGGTTAACAATCGTGTCATATAAAGTGGAGGTCGGGGGTTCTATTCTCTGTGACCTTTATGGTTGGTTTTGAAAATGGTTATAATATATCTATATATATATGTTGGTTTGTTTTAACAATCCATATCCATTGCATTTTGGTTAACAATCGTGGCATATAAAGTGGAGGTCGGGGGTTCTATTCTCTGTGACCTTTATGGTTGGTTTNTATATATAGGCATAAAACAAACCCCATGTGAATCTATTGGTATGTCGTTTATAACACACATATAATTATATATTAAACAATATACATGTAACTCCCGCATGTAGTTTGTGGTAGCTCCTTGTTTCGATTACATGGAAAATAACATGATCAAGGGCCAAGGGTTGAGGGCTTAAGCCCTAGGCCCTTTGGTCACTCATTTGAAACTTTATACCATTTCAAATATATAATATGACATATGTATAACAAGGAACATGATGTGGCACGTTGGTAATGCAGGTTTTGTTAAGACCTTTGGAGACTTATGGAGGTCATGGGATCAAACCCTATGGACTCCAAAATTTTACAATACATTAACCATATAGGATAATGGGAAACTACCATGTGGAAGCTTCTCATTGGCTACCTATTGTCGTGTGTGAACACACCATTAGACCACTCGGATGCCAACTCAACCTTCCAACTCATCTGTCCAGTCAATTGATCAGTCCACATGGAACCTTGGGGTGTGTCTACGTCACTTGTACAGTTGTTCCATGTATCACTGTACTGACATGACACATTTCCTTTTACCCCTTTGACTTTTGACTTATACCCAAATTTTGACTTCCAATAACTTTTGCATACAAACTCCATTTGAGGTGTCATTGGAAAGCTGAAGATGAACTCTGTGTAATGATGTCATTTTCGAGACAAATTGGGATAATTTAATTTTGAGATTTTATGGATCCCCCAGGACCTCTGTGAGCATTCATGATCCTCCTAGAAATTTGTGAGAATCCCTTAGATCCTCCTGGATCACACCTCCCCATTGAAGAACATTTGGACCTCCAAAAGTACAGATATTCAACAACTTAGTGATTATAACTTATTCACTCTTCCATCTTGTTGAATGTTTCAGAAGTAAGTATTTATGTTGAGTCTTCGATCTCAAGTACTCGATCGATGTACTTTTTTCTGGTTCTCTGAAATATAGCTCTCACTCTAGCCTCTAACATTGTACCTAATATGATATATAGCTTCGGTTCTGGATTATAGATTCCCATACAATAAAATTCAGGTTCAATGTGTTAGTGTCCTATAAATAGGTTGTTAGGTTTTGAATAAAATTATAGGATAAAGTCATGACTTGGGTCAAATAAGAACATTGAAGGATTTTTTCCTAAAATCATAAGTCGTAGGTTTGTCTGTCATGGGTTGGGTTTTCTTTTTCAACCATGTAACTTATGGTTTTTGCACCAAGATGTGGGTTGTCATGTGACCAAAGTGTCATGATGTCTTTTCAAGACGATCAAAGTCAATCTTGTCAAAGTTCTAATAGTTTCATGAAATCAAATCTATCAAGGACATGTGTCATCATCAAGAAAATCATTGCGCAACACAAGTTGTTGTACAATGTCCAAATGCTACATATAGAAGTATGATGAGGTGTGATGGCATAATTCATGTTTTAATTGTAGTATCTTTCAAATTTATCCTCCCTTCAGGTAAATAAATCATCAAGACATCGTTTCTCTTCATCCACAATTTCAAAACCTCTCAACCAAGATTTCTGCACAAAGATTCTTGTTGTTTTTCGTTTCTACAGAAAAGGAACATAGGACACCACTATTAGTTGTTGCATAGAAGACACTACTCTCATTTGTTGCACACACATCCTTGTTCTGCTTGTTGTTGCGCACTACGCCGAGGTTACTATTTTCATTTGCTACACATAGGTTACTATTTTCATTTGCTGCGCCGAGTTTACTAGTTTCATTTGTTGCTCCGAGTTTACTAGTTTCATTTGCTACACCGAGGGTTGACACACACTAGCATCATGAAACTCTAGAATGTAGAAGAAATAATGTAAAGGGTGGTGATTTCGTGAGGTTTGGGCCACAAGGTTTAAATTTGGTAAACACAAACCCAACAATCATAACATCCTTTGAACAAGTGGGTTGCATAAGGTTTTGTGAAAAACTTCAGGGGTACAACAAACATGTGGTGAGGGAGTTTGCAGAGAATTTTGATGGCATTAAGGCTAATGTGGGAAACTTCCAGTTGTAGGTTTCCAAAGATAGAATTAATGTTGCAACATAAATCCCTATTCACGGAGAACAATCATTCAAAGGTATGAAATTATATCTATCTTACCATCATGATTTTATGAAGCATGAATTCAAAAATACTAAATTGAGATCTACCATGCCTAGAGAGTTTTTATTGGAAAGTCATAGTAATTTGCTGCGGGTTATCCATAAGTTTTTTACATGTGAAGGGATATTTAATAGGGTTTACCAATACCATATCAGGCTCTTAATGAACTTCACTAGTAAGAAGCCTTTGAGTATACCATATTACCTTTTCAAAAGTCTAGGAAGGATCGTTGACAAAGTACAACTAAGGAAGGAACAAGGATATGCTAGCCTCTTCCATTTTTCTTTGATCAAACTGTTAGTATTTGAAGAACTTAGAAAAATAAATCAATACTGGGAGTCTTTTCTAAATTCATCAAGCATAACAGTAGATTCCCTAGGAAACCCACAAAGTTTGAGAAATGCACCCTCATCAGTAGAAAAAACTACAACATCAATCCCTGAGAGTTCTGTCAAGAAAAGGGAAAAAGAGAATAAAGAGCCTGTAGCAAGTCAACATGCTAAAAAGAAATGGAAAAAAATCCAGTTCTCTCTAGAAGCGACCAAAGCTCCTTTAAAAACACTCATCAAGTTTACAACAAAGAGAATGCTTGTTAAACATACATCACAGGAAATTAGTGAGACTCCAGAAACCTTCATACAAAAAACCCTCTCAGATAATAGAGACACTTCAATTATTGAGTTGCAAGAAAAATTGAAGAAGGCTCACTTTGTTATAGCATAGTTGCAACATGAAAATAGAGAATTGAAGAAGAACTCTATAGAAGAATCTTTCAGGAAAGATACCTCTGTGATAGTATAAAGGTCAGCAATATCAAATCCAACTAGTTCCAAAACAAGGAGTAAAGGGAAAATAGTAAAGTAGACTCCATAGGTAGAGGAGATTCCTGAGCCTAGTGTGCCTTTAACAAGGTCCTCAACTAGGAAGTTGCAACATCAAAAGGAAATCCCAACACATAATCAACCAGCAGAAATAAATTTGATGAAGGAAAACACACTTTCAGGAGGCTAAATAAACAACTGAGAGAAGCACAAAATGTGATATTTCAACTTGGGGAGGAAGATAAGAAATCCAAAATGAAGTTTGCTAAACACCTAAGAGACTATGGACCCACAATAGACAAAGCCGCATCAATGGTGAGAAGGACCCTGCAATTACAAAAAAATTTGAAGATTTTTTATCAACACAACCTCATTTTGAGGAAGGAGAAAAATATCGTCAAAGAAAAGTTTGCAACAGGTGGAGATTGGAAAGAAGGGAAATCTTGACTTGCTATCTGAAGCAGCAAAGAACTGAACCACTGAGATGTTTTTGACACATTTTTTTCATTTTTCCATTTTGACTCCTTTTTGCAAAAGGTTACATACATAAGTATATTATATTACCAAAGAGGCACTATTACCCATAGGTTTGATCAGACCACCTGTTGCTGCACAACTTCTTTACACAACTCTGCTGCATTTTCCTGTAGGTGGTGATTACACAACATACTTTCTGCGCGAGAGTGATAGAATTACCAGAACACCTCCAAATCAACTTGAATGGGTCGACAAGTGTGCCAACTCATTTCCAACGAACATTAGTAGTGGAAATCACAATTTTGGGTTTCATTTATTGTCATATCAAATTCGTTGTAATGAGTCCAAGTCGACCCATTCGTTTTAGCAGTTCGTTAAAGATATCATGTTGATTATGTTCAACTATTAGCACTATTGTAGGATCATAGTTGGAGACAAATTTAATACTATAGACATATGTTTTTGTATATATTCAAGAAGACATGAAAACTAAAGGGTTGACAAGTGTGTATAGGAATACTATTGAACATATTTTTTCCTTACTATTAATGAAATTTTTTCTATATCAATAGTCCTTGATTTTTTGACCACATAGATACATGTGATTGTGATATTTTATGCATGTGATTCCTTAGTCTTTGCTTTCATGTTTTAAACTTGATAGTGTATGGTTTCTTCTTTATGTTGATGTGAAATATATGTATCGGAACTCATCTTTATCAGATGCTCTGTTGCATGTAGTTCAAGTTGTATTTATGCTATAATTTCTTTGAGATTCATCCTTGTTAGATTCCTTGAAGGATTATTGTTTTCTATGTAACCTATTGTCTACAACATATCTATTTGGCTTAGAATATTACTTTGTATCTTGTCTATGTTCAGTATTTTCTTAAATATACCATCTATCCAACACATTTTATTGATTCTCGACTTTAGTGACTAGATAGCCCAATATACTTTCTGTTCATATTTCCACCAACACTATAAATTCATTTATCTTAGAGATCTAGCCTTCAAGTTAAACCAAATTAACCCTTTCAGTGATTGATTTGAAGAGAGAGATCCCTCTCTGGTTGGAAGGGATAGCTTCTAGCCCCAAGTTGGTTTGAGGTTACTCTTGTACCTATTTCCTCCTCAACCAAGGAATTATAGAGAGATAACATTTTGGCGCCGTTGTCGGGGATTGAAGGTAAAATTTTCCCTAGGAAAACAAAAAAAAATTCTAAAACTGGTTCTTGATAGTGACAATGAACTAGATACATCTTTTGCTGAAATTCCACTCTAGCGACTCCAAATTTGAAGATTAGTTTCTAAAGATAAAGTTTTTCACAAAATATTGGATACCCAAATAAAATACAAAAGGCATCATCCAGATCCAGATCCTCCAAAAGCCATTGACAACCCAGAAGGAATTTTGCGTAAAATTAACAAAAAAGCATCTCAATCAGGTATTTTTCTAGACAGAGTTTCGTCATTTCCTAAAGGTGGAGTAAAAAGCATTGATGACCTTGAATTTGATATTAAATTTGAGCATTCCTTGTTTAGATACAAGTCAGAATATGATTTGACTAAAATTCTATATCATTTAGATATGCAGAGGCATTGGCTGTTGGCATCAAGCAACAACTAAGTAATTTTGAAATAGACAAAGTATTCAGATACTCCTCCTACTTGGTGTGTTTGTTCTTCTTTTACCAAAGTTCCCACCCCACCCACTTAAACCTGCAACAATTCCATGAAAAGAAATTTCAAACCTTTATTCCTGTTGTTCCTATCCAAGCTGTAGTAATTCCCAGTCAGATCATACAGTCAGGTAAAAATCCTCCTAGAGTTATGGCATCAATATTTTCCCCATTAGTCCTCCCTGTTGCGCTTCATGATATACCACATAATTATGCACAAAGAATAAAACAGTTTGATGTAGAAGGGGATGTGACTTCCCAACAACATGTAGATAGGTTCATAGATTTCATAGATCTTGAAGAAGTAGATGATGAAGATGTTAAGATGAGGTTATTTGCATAAAGTTTTTCAGGAGCAGTTAGGAAATGGTTTAAATCTCTCCCAGCGAATAACATTCCTAACTTTGAAAATTTTGAAACTTTTTTTCTTTGGAGATGGGGGAATAAGAAAAACCATTTGTAGTTATTGACACAATGAAACCATTTAAAGAGACTCCCTACTGAGATAGTACATGAGTTTCCAGTAGATTCATGAAGGTCTATAAATCCATTCCTGATCAAGTAAAGCCTCCCGCGGGAGCTGCTCAACTCCATTATGCTCATGCATTCGAAAGTGAATTTTCCTTGTTACTAAGAGAAAGAATGTCCACTTCTCCAACTGATATGATGAATGATGCAATCAAAGTGGAAGGGAATTTAGCTGCATCGAGGAAGATCAAGCTCCAAATAGAAGCCGATAGAAAGAAATATAAAGAATAAACACTACCTTCTACTTCTCAAGGTTCAGATGAAAAATTTGATTTAATGGTAAATACTATGGAGAAATTGGTAGAAAAATTATCATTGGATGATAATCCTCATTGTTACACATCATTTTGGTCATCTTAGTGATCCATTGACAACATGTGTTCATGTTCCCAAAAAGATCCTTTCTTCATGAGGAAAGTGACCGACTTTCTCTTCTAAAAAACCCTATTAGGGAAGGTCATCATAGGCTACACCATATGCAAGGTGCGATAATTCATGGTCATCTCCCTCTTCCCTAAATCTAGTTTGCGACATCTCCGTAGGATGCTCTACAACTAGGGTGTGACGATGTCAAAAGGCCAAGAAAAAGTCGAGCTTCACGAAAGTTATAGAAGGGGATATTCTATAAGATGAGGTGGCATCTATATGGTTGGGATCCTACTTGCTTCTCTAATTTGGTGGGATCATCCTAATCTCTTCAACCATCTCTCTTTCCCCTATATAAAGAGAGATTTCTCATGGAAAAGGCTAAGGTTGATTCAAGCAAGATTAATATTGAATAGGCTAAGAATTGGATGAGGAATTCTACTTCAGTTCATACTTGAGGGATTCATTTCAGTTTATCAAGTCATTGTGGATCTTCTTCATTCAAGGTCAGAGAAAGTGTGTGTGTTGGATCAAAGGGTCATCAGAATGGGACCTTGCAACATCAAGGCTTTGGTTGTAATCTTCACTTTCACTTTAATAGAATATAGTGATATGTTTGTTTCCCATAAAACTTGCTTTGTTTTATTGTATGATTCCTTGATCACATGAATAAGTTCTCGTTGAGTATATTATATTACTTTCACTTTGGTTGGCTTGTGTTCCCTTGCAGATTCAATATCACATGAGGACTGGAGTGGAGCTAGGACGACAATGACAAGAGCAAGCGATATTTAAATGGTATGTTTCTCATCTCTTGTTAGATAGTAAACTCAATGATTAGAGCTTAGGGAAAGCATCATATTCTATTATGTTTTGTTCTAGATCTAGGTGGATCTAGTGAGATATGTTTATGTCCACATTTACTGATAAGTACGATAACAAAATTGGCGACTCCACTGGGGACTCGATCCTGATATCGTTGTGCACGAGATTAATACATACCTGGATGCTTAACCAATTCGACAGAGACTTCGCCCAGTACACCCATGCAAAGCTGCTACTATCAAGCTTGAATTTGAAAAACTTCTTAAAGCTGGCTTTGTTTATCCCATGGATTTGATTGATTGGGTATCCAATCTAGTTCTAGTGAATAAGAAACAAGGTACCATCCACGTTTGTGTAGATTATAGGGACATAAATAAGGCTTGTCTTAAGGACAATTACCCGACCCCTTTCATCGACCAGATCATTGACGACTGTGACAACATTGGAATATTCTCTTTGATGGATGGTTTCTCTAGCTATAATCAAATTAATATTTTACCCATGGACCAACACAAGACTGCTTTTATTTTCCCTTGGGGAGCCTTTGCTTACTGGAAATTACCCTTTGGTCTCAAGAATGCTAGTGCAACTTTTCAACGTGCTATGTCTTATGCTTTCCATGAAATTCAACACATTGTGAAACCCTATCTTGACAATCTACCGACGTATTCCATGCGTAGTCAAGAACACCCGACACATTTGAGGTCCATTTCTGTACTTTGTCGTTATTAGAGTATCTTCTTAAACCCACACAAATGTGTTTTTTGTGTGGAGTCCGACCGACTTCTTGGTTTTATTGTGTCGATACATGGGATTTGAGTAGACCCTCTGAAGGTTGAGGCTATCCTTAATTTACCTCCTCCTTCCACACTTTGTCAACTCCAAAGTTTATAAGGGAAGGAAAACGTTTTACATCGTTTCATCCCCAATTACGCTGAACCGATGAAAGGATTCACTCAGCTACTCAAGAAAGGTTACGAGTTTATACTGCAAAAAAATCGTTTAAAGCTTTGAACATTGCCTTAACCTGTACACCATTACTATTTCCCCCTAACTATAGCCGATATTACTTGCTCTACTTAGCTTCTTCAGACTCTACCATTTCCATGGTATTATTCCAAGAGGATGATTCACATGACGAACATGTGATATACTATCTGAGTCAGAGTCTCATGACTACCAAGACCATGTAACTTCCCCGACCATCCATGTCGGGCCACGCTACACTAGATAACTCTTATTGTTCTCTCTATGCGGAACATATTGTAACAAACCCAACATCATATTGGGCTATGCCACATAAATTTTTTGAACTGCATGCAATTAAATTATATACACATAGAGCTCTTGCGGAAACATGTATATAAAACGTAACAGGCAAATACTTTACATAAATGCACAAATTCATACTAAAATAACAATAAACATAGACATGAAGCATATACGGGAAATACCCATAAACATACAAACAGTTGTAATCATGTGTAGGAGAAACCCATAAAAATAAGCACATAATTAGCAATGCAAGATGTAAAGTTATCACACAATTGACACTTATCTTTGTAAGAATATCACCAACTACGTGTAGATTGTCCACGAACCTCCCAGCCTTAGACCACATTGTTCATCACTCTCAACAGTGAGTCACCCCCGAGCTGGGACTAAACTCCACTCGGGTAAAGGGATTCCTAACCAGGCTAAAGGCTCATAGACAACAGGAAAGACTCCATCTCCGGTGCTCACTCAACTGACAGCCTATAGTCCCTCATTCCCCACATGCCCGTCCCACCCCAGGAAGTGTGCCCCTTCTCTACTCAACAATCCCTTGGCTGCCCCACTTCCTTTCCAGGGCTTCAACAACAGGTTGGACAAGAAGTCTCAAAGCCCTGCAGCTGTAGTTTAGCACCTTCAGGAAATCAATTCCCCAACAATTCTCTCATCCAGAGAGAAATTGCTCATGGGCATGACAACCCACCTCTTCAGTATCCCATGGGCCTGACAAACCACTTCTTTAGTCTAGCTCCCACGCTAACAACAACACAAACAAATATGGCTCCTGATACAGGTTCAGGTATAGTGATAGGAATGTATGACAGATAAATGACTACGTGAATGGAATGGTCATGTAATCATGGATGGAATGATGAGAAGAATGATTGGGAATGAATTAAGTCCAAAAAATATGTATGCATGTCCCCAACTTGACACTTGTCATGTTGGGAGCTACTTTGGCCCACTTGGCCCCAACTTTAGAACTTAGGATAAAATAATTACCCATACTTTATACTTTAAGAAATATTAATATAATATTCCTTTTTGGCTTAAGCTCTCTAGCTTAGCCATTTTCCTTAACTTTTAAGCCCCTCCCTTTCCCTAACTAGTGGAGTTTAGTCCCCCATCTCTTTTATCGTGGTCGGTCTGCATGCAACGATGTATTTAATATTAATCATGAGACATATACAAAAATAGGTGCAATAGCCTTTAACATCTAGGCTCTCTGGCCTAATCAAAACATAAGCATCCTAGCTTATAACAACTTGGATCACCAGCCTATAAAACACAACATAAACACAAAGGCTCCCTGGCCTCAATATCGTGCGCACATAAGTTGTTGTGCACGGTATCCTGAAATGTGCACACTTCATCATTTTACTGTGCAATACATGTGCGTAATATGTCATGAAATGTGCATACAAATGAGGTCAAAACATCTCACCAGCTTAAGTACATTTTCATTTACATTACAATTTGTTTTTGCCTAGGGATTGTTGTGGGGTATTCTACCCTACGGACTAACAAGCTAGGGCTTTAAACTTGTACGCAGATCATGACCCTTAAGACTTAACTTTTAACCTTCTACCCAAAATCTCAACCCCTTTTCTCACGCAAACATGGGAAGAATCAACTAACCTTTTTATCGACGGTTGAAGTAGATCCTCCGTTGAGCCTTTATCCCCTTGCTGCTGCTGCTCCTTCCACAAAGCTTTCCTGCAATCAAGACAAAACTACACATGCATGCTATTGATCT
>ML790121.1:330810-364312 GCA_009831015.1 Picea engelmannii | reverse complement strand
CAGCTTCAGAGAGGGATCTCTCTATATAATTTAGCTTTGTTTGAATTAAGATATTAGGCTAGTTAGAGGCACGAGTTTTGTTTTGTTGTAAAGGATTTTTAAAATTGGTTGAGAAAAATCACACATCCATTGGGCTATGGGGTATGTACTTAATAAAATCTGAGATGCAACCAGAAACGATGAAGAAATCTTTCACAAGGCGAGATAACACCCCTCACTGGATCTTTAATAATTTAAGCGATGAACAGAAGAAAAGATAAAGAAAATACTCCAATTAATAAGCACTTAAGAATCTCTTAACTGAAGATATTTAGAAGAAGAACATTGAAATCTATAGAATCGGAAATAGGGTATCCGGGATAAATCCTGCAACATAACGCTATTCGTATAGATTAGTTATAGAAAAACAAGATGATCACGTAGCAAGAAAACATTTGACTAAGAAAATCACATCACCAGTGAAAAATGTGCAAGAATCCTGTGAAATGCCTCCTCTTTATTAATGGTGGATCTCTTCAAAAATGTTACGGCTTGATAGCAGTCGGGTGTGCAAATCAACAACAACCCTCAATACATTGAAAAAAGAAGTATTTATAAGTCAAAATACAAAGGATCCTGTCATAACTGACAAGGACGTGTCCATACTATTATTAGAATAACTAACTCAACTAATCAAAAACCGTTTGGTGATTCATCATAACTGTTTGCTGAACTTCTGGGTAGGTCATTGGTGAGGTGCCTCCACAACCTTTGCTGACAGGACAGCTGACTGGAAATGATAGCTCATGTACTAATCTAGTAGATCGCACAGCTCTTCCCATCGGATATGAGTTGGCACTGTCACTTTGAGCAACCTCCGGTACACTTCTTCCATGTCTATGTACTTCGCGAATGTAGGCTTGACGACGAAAATGTGCTTAATTTCATGCTGGATCTCAATATCCAAGTGCAGTGCCTCCATGAAATCTCTACCTGTGATGTTTGAATGTATCCCTGCGAATTTAGCATAGTCCTTGGATACTTCGATCAACTTCTTCTTATAATCAGGAAGCGTCATCAATTTGTCGTTTATGACCTTCATGCCAGGCAGGCCTTTCCTTGTCAGAGCATCTATCTTGTGGAAGAACCTTTGCACTCCCTGGTCCATGATTTGGATTTTCTCTTCTAGCTGAAGCATGAGATCTCTTTTGGTCAGAACTCTTTTCACTTCCAATATGGTTTCTGTCCTATCTTCAATTTTCAGCTCCTCGAGTTCTTCCCGTGTCTTAGAATTTAGGAACCTTATGATCTCATTGGCTTGGGTTGGCATGTCGCCCAATTCAGTCTTGATTTTCTCCACAGCCTGTTTGCTCCTCTCGAGCAACTCGTTCTGTTCGAACATGATCTAAACCATTGGCCAGATTTCATTGATGGACTTAGAGATATCAGTCCACACAAGTTCTTTAACTTCAACCAAGGTTTTCCCGGCCAATGTCTGTTTCTGTAGCTGCTGCAGCTCTTTCCTCATCTGCTCATTCACCTTCTTTTCCTTTGACAGACTAGTCTGAAAGGAAGTTTTTCAGCTCCTGGATATTTTCTAATTCTTTCTTAAGTCTGCTGATTTCAGACTCCTACAAATTCATTCTCTCCATAGACTTGGCCAGGTCTATGGTGCCTTCTGGTACCTGCTCTGTAGTTGCGGATGGAACTGCTATCACTGTCGCTGTGGCTGTGCTCAATCCTGCGATGGGGATAGCGCTTAAGGTGATGCCCTCCACTGTCTTCGTCTGTTCTTTCTCCTTCAGTAGTTTTTCCATCTCGGCCTCCATCTCCCTTAACTGCGCACTCTGCTCCATGAGTAGTCTCAGCATCTCATCCTTTTCGCCTTCTCTTTCAGCTATTTCTTTCATCTGTGGATCCTCGGTTGGAGGGATCTTTAGCTGCTTTCTCAATGCGGCGATGTCAACATTCTTCTTTTTAATCATTTCTTCGGCAGCCTTGACATTCGCCGGGTCGTAGCCGATCTTGAGGACCAGCTCCTCGAGAGTCTTTATCTTGTTGTCTTTCGTGAAGGAAGACATCTTCTCTAGCTTCAGTTGGGTCTGGGCACTGCTCAACGCTGTCCGATACTTTGCCGCAGAAGTTGCAACACGGGCTAAAGTGTGGGAAATCATTTCCCCAGTTTGCTTATGCATATCCATTTGATCTGCTGGATGCACATCTTTGGCTTGGAATTCAAACGTGGTCCTCCTGTAATCAGATATAACCTTGGGGTCCGGCACTAGTGCATGGAGGTATGCCATATGCATCTTGCCCTTTTCTGTATCGAATGCCGAGAGTAACCTGTGCTGGGCTGTGGAGGACTGCTTCTGGAATTGTGCATAAGCGCTGCTGGTGAGCGACTGGTTCCTCTTCTTGATCAAATCATATTTCTCAAAAATGCCGAGCTGGGGCCCAGTCTTGCTTGGTGGATTATCCAAGGGAGAATCCATGGACTTTACTGTTACTTCTTTATGCTGACTAGATCCAAAAGATGAAGTGAATTACTTGACCCCTGTTGTGGTCACTGTGGTAGTCAACGTGGTGGCTTCTGCTGTTGTGCCGGGCGTTGAAATGGTCTTCAGATTTTTGGAGTGAATTTGAAATTCCTCCGTTGATACCTCTGTTACAGGAGGAGATGACTCCTGTCGGGGCCTCTTTTCCTTGAGAGCTTGAGGCGTGTTAGCGGGAAGTGCACTTGTTGAGGGCCCCTGCTGTTCTGTCCTAACAACCGGTTCCACATCCTCCAATGTATCGGGCTCCCATTCAGTTTGATTGGCAAATTTTTCGATTTCGGGCCTGGGCTCATGTGCATATGGGCTAGTCTTATTTCTGAGTCTCATCTCAGAAATGATTCCCTGAGGATCATAATGTCAGGTGAAACTAGTTGGAAATCTCATTTCCCTCAACAATTTGTCTGCTTCATCACCAACGCCTCTGTTATTGCAGATAAATGAACCTATCTGCCCTTTGAGCCGCAACTGTTGCTTCTTTTTGAGGGAGACAAAGTGAATATCATCAGAATTCATAATTTGCCTAATGTATTCTAGTGCGAAAACTCTTACCGGTATGTATCTCGGAAGCTTGTATGGTGCCAACTCGCACCCATAGAACCGGATTTCAGAGTGATTCTGGTACAAGTACCAGTCTCCTGTCTTCGCACTTTCTGAGATATGCAGAACTCTCCGGACTTCTTCATTAACTCGTGGCTCAGGCACGCCATTCAGCATACTTACCACAGGGTGGTAGAACTGGTCAATGAATGCTGTGAAATCATATTTGACAGAATTTCGCCTTAGGAGGGACGTCCACGCTGAGACTGGCTGTGGCTTTCCGTCGGAGTCCATCTTCTGCATGGAGAAGTTGAACCTGTCTGCTTGAAAGTACAAGAACATGTAGGCCAGAATGGATGAGTACCTGAACATGCCCTCAGTGGTGAAGTTCATGAATTGCTCATGGATGTTGTTGGCCAAGAAAGTACTGTAATCGAATTGAGTGGTGGGTTGTTCATCATTCGAAAATATGGATAGGAAACCCAGGATGGGTTCGTCTACCCATTGGTCAGAAAAATATCCAAGTAGAGCACACACAGCCGAAACAATATGATTCCCTTTGATGGAAAATATGGAAGAAGGATACGGGGGACTGGTGGTCGGAATTGGAGAGGAAGGAGGGGAAAATAGCTCGAAAATCTGAGCTCTTTGCGGGAAATTCATCTTCTGGTAGAGCTCGGTGAGGACTTCCAGGTTGAACGGGGTTACAGAATCCGGGCGGGTTATCTGCATCATTTGGTCGATATCCTCTGGGGTAATGAAGAAGAGGACGTCCCCCAAGGAGGAAACAATGGCTTTCTGTTCGGGGACGTAGTGAGCTTGGCACTTGAGCGCAAACTCTGGGAAATGGTGGATTTGGGGGAACAGATATAGGGGCAGATTGGACTCCCAGAGCCCAATCTCATCACTCTGATCTAGGAAAATTTGTCGGAGCCATGATTGCAGATCAGAGAAATCAAAGCTGCATGCTGTGTCCGCTATCAAGCGGTCCTTGTCTACCAGAGGGAATTTATCAAGATCGACCGGAGGAGGGACGAACGGATTCTCTTCCTCTTCAGCTGGCCTTGTTTTAGAAGCCATCTCAGCGACTGTACCTACAACAAACAACGTTAGTGGGGTCTACTGGTGGTGGAGGGAAAACGACGGGGAAGCAATGGAAATAGGATATATAGGTTCTCTGGTGCGATGGTTGGTTTCTGGCGCGAGGGATGAATAACGAGTGAAAATGGGCACAACGGTGTTTTTATTCAAAAATGGGTCGGTCGGACGCGGGAAAACGGCCAGCATGACAACGGGCGTTTTATCCAGTCATTAATGTATAACGGGCCACTTGGGGTGATATGGTAGGTGACGGTGAACAACATATACGGACGACTGACATGGAGGTTTGTGATTGGGGGTAAAGTCGCCAAAGGGGGATGTTCATGAGTGGAGGGTGTTATGGCGCTGACACCAGGGGCTGGCAGTAATAACGGGATGGGACTCAGATCTAGACGCAAGTGGGATAAGTGGGCTCAGTGGAGGGTGACGTCCAGGGGAGACGGACTGTCAGAAAACATGTGGAGGATGGGACTCATGAACCAATAGGGCGACGACACATGTAATAGGGGGCCCATTGTGATGAAGATTCATTCCTGGACCCCCCCCTCTGATTAAAGATAGAATACCAAGGGGGGTCCAGAAATCACCATGATCCGTTGATCTACGCGTTGGATTTCTGACCGTAGATCTCTGCTTGCTTTTTAACACCAATCTCGGACCCCCCCCCTCCATTAAAGGTAGAATGGAGGGGGGGGGTCCGAATTTCATTGTGGATCGTTGATTTAAGCGCTCTGTTTAGAGCCGTCCAGATCTGCGCCTGCATTATAACCATCTCGGACCCCCCCCCCTCCATTAAAGGAAGAACGGAGGGGGGGGGTCCGATATCCATTGTAGACCATGGATTTGCGCGCTCCATCCTGGACCGTCCAGATCTACGCAAAATCTATCGATGAACTCAGACCCGCCCCTCTTCCGTTAAAGGCAGAACGGATGGGGGGGTCCGGAATGCTATAAGGACCGTTGATTTGAGCGTCACAATCTGGGCCTTTGAAAAGTGCATGAGACATAGGTAGGGGTCGAAAAATGTCATATGTATAAAAACTTAGGATAAGGGCGTTTTCATGGGTTTTCTTTCGATATTTCTCATATACACCACCAAGGGGGACATCAATTCAATTGCATTTAGGCATTGGAGTCATAGGGTAACATCTTTATCATTCTGGCTTCACTTGGGCAAGGGAAACAAGGAAATTAACCTACATCCTAACCTACTGTCACAAGGCAATTAACCCAGATTAAACAGTTGGGTCAAGATTTTATTCTTTCTAGGGGCTACCTAATCAGGATTAGACGGTCTGATCAGATGTATTCACTAGTTCTAACCTAGGGGCTATCTGACCAAGATTAGACAGTCTGATCAGATGTATTCACTAACTTATCAGCATTGAAAATTTAAAAGAACTTGGTCATGCTTGAAAGGTATGACCAAGTTTCTATTATTGCATGGGGCCTTTGCTTCAATTCTTTTCAGCCTCTTTTCTTTTCTTTCTTTTTCTTTTTCTTTTTTCACAAATTATTTGAAGAATGCAATATCATTTGTGAACCAAATCACCAGATACAGATAATATCCAAGTCATAAGATGATTCCCATAAATTATGGGGTGATAACACCTGCCTTGTGAGTGATCTTAATTGTAATAAAATGGGCATCTTTAGTAAGATTATCCACCACTACCATGATAGAATCATGTTGCTTGTTGGTTCTGGGCAGTCTGGTGATGAAATCCATTGTTACAACTTCCCACTTCCACTTAGGAATGGGTAATGGTTGTAGCAAACCAGTTGGGTGTCTATGCTCATCCTTTACTTTTTGAAATTCCAAACATTTGGAAATAAAATCAACAACCTCTTTCTTCATGCCTGGCCAATAATATTGGCTTTTGACAGTTGTAATAGTTTTCTGATATCCTGGGTTCCCAACATAAGGCACATTATTCATTTCTCTCAATATCAGATTTTTCAATTCATTAGAATTTGGTACCTCAATTCTACCCCTGTACATGAGAATGAGAATTTCATCATTATCTAGCTTGTAATCTTCAATTTTCTGCTGCAAAATACCTTGCTGTAATTTTGCCACTAATTCCTTGTAATGCAAGTCTGATTTGGAAGCCTCTGTAATTCTGTCTTTCAAATCTGATTGGTACATGCTAATGGTTTTAGCATGCAATTCATGCACTCTTCTGCTGATTGCATCAACCACTTTGTTCTCTTTCCCCTTGATCTGCTTTATATCAAAGTGACCATATTCACTTAGAAATTCTAACCATCTGATTTGCCTAGCATTTAGAGTTGGCTGATCAAATAAATATTTCAGACCATTATGGTCTGTTCTTAGCTCAAACCTTTTTCCCATGAGGTAATGTATCCATTTCCTCAAGGAATGCACTATGGATGCCAAGTCCAAATCATGAGTGGCATAGTGTCTTTCATGCTCCTTTAACTTCCTTCATTCATAACATATAACAAACCCATTTTGAATGAGAACTCCACCAAGTCCCTCTTTACATGCATATGTGCATACAATAAAGTATTCATTTGGGTTTTCAATCCTTAGTATTGGAGCACTTGTTAATAATTGTTTCAAGTGTTGGAAACTATTTTCAAAATCCAATGTCCACTAAAAATTCACACCCTTTCTTTGCAAGGAAGTGATTGGGTGTGCAATCTTTGAAAATCCTTCAATAAATATCCTGTAGTATCCTATAAGGCCCATGAATGATCTGACCTCTGTCACATTCTTTGGCACTGACCATTCTCTAATGGATTCTATCTTCTTAGGATCCACTGCTATCCCATCCTTTGAAATGATATGACCCAAATAGTGATTTTTCTTCTGATAAAATGAGCACTTTCTCAATTTGGCATACAACTGATGCTCCCTTAATACTTGCAACACCATCCTCAAATGATGCGCATGCTCTTCTTGTAACTTGGAATATACAATAATTCCATCCAAAAAGACAATGCCAAACTTGTCTAAATATTCTCGGAAAACACCATTCATTAAGCACATGAAAACAACAGGTGCATTTGACAACCCAAATGGCACCACTATGAACTCATAATGAACATACCTTGTCCTGAAGGCATTCTTTTTGATATCTTCCCCTTTAATCCTTACTTGATGGTATCCTGACCTGAGATATATCTTTGAAAATATCCTTGCATCCTTTAATTGATCAAAGAGATCATCAATCCTTGGCAGAGGATACTTGTTCTTAACAGTCACTTTGTTCAACTGTCAGAAATCAATGCACAATCTTAATTTTCCTTATTTCTTCTTCACAAACAAGACTGGGGCACCCCAAGGTGACACACTTGGGAATATATACCCCTTCTCTAGAAGTTCTTCAAGCTACATTTGCAACTCCTTCATCTCTGGTGTACTCATTTTGTAAGGAGTCTTTGACATTGGAGCTGCTCCAGGCATTAAATTTATAGAGAAATCAATATCTCTCTTTGGGGGTAGTCCTGGTAACTCCTTGAACACATCTTCAAATTCTTCCAAGACTGAATGATCTTCCAAATTTGGCACCTTATCTCTAGGTGTCTCTTCCATATGTGCTGCAAATATTTGACACCCTTTCCTATAACATTTCTTCAGTTGCAATGATGAAATTTCTCTGATGGTTACTGCCCTGGGAATTCCCTGCACTTTCCTTAGTTTCCCTTCCTCATCCAAGAAAGTAAATGCTTTGTTATGATAGTCTAAGAGAGCATGATGTTGGTCCAACCCATAAATCCCAATTATATAGTCATAGGAACCTAAAGGTAAGATGTTCAAATCTGCCTTGGTGTTCAGTCCATTCATGTCCATAAGACATGAGTTAACCATCTCATTAACTTTTCTTTTGGCTTCGCTAGCTAGCTGCACCAACCAAGATTTCCCATGCTTGCTTCTTGGAAATTGCAAACTTTCCACCATCTTAGGATCTATATAACTATGACTAGCCTTTGAATCAATTAAAATAAAAATGGTTTGGTTGTTAATCAAACCTTCCACTACTTCAATCATATGTGATTAATACTCTTCTTGCTTGTTGTCTAGGGATGCACAGATCCTTGGCACATTTCTACCCATGTCTTCCATTGTTTCAGCTTGCTGTACATTGTGAACAATCCTCCCTTTTTCACCTCTGTGAGGACAATCTCTGTACATGTGATCTCCTTTACAACCCCAACATTGAATAGGTGGTTTCCTTGGCCTTTGACCCCCTATTTCAATCGTTCTGGGCTCTCTAGGAGTTTGCTGTCCTTGTGGATTATTTCTAAAGAATGGTGGCTTAGCTCCCTTCTTCCTTTGATCCACCTTGAATTTGTTTTTGTCTTCCTAGGATTTTTGGAAAGTTGGCCTTGATTTTTGCTGATCATAAAGGTATTTAGATCACCTTATGGTATCCTCCAATGTCTTTGAATCATCATTTGTATTTTATCACTGATGAATGATGAAAATCCACTCAAATACCTTTGAATCTTAATTGTCTCATCCTTGATGAAAGAGACATACTTCAGCAGTTCTAAAAACCTTCTTTCATATTCATCAATGGTCATACTCCCAAGATTGAGTTCAAAGAAATCTTTCATTTTCTTGTCATAATATCTCTTCGTCAAGTATTTCTTCTCAAAATACTTCTTGAATTCCCTCCAAGTAACACTTTTCTCTTTAATGTGTTGCACCTGCACAAGTTGATCCCACCACATGGATGCCTTTCCCTTGAGTTGATAGATGGAAATTCTACCTTCTGCATGAGAAGAATAATTATGTAATTGAAAATACTTTCGCATGCCCACCAACCATGTCTCTGCATCTTCATCCTTTTAGTTCTCACCATCAACAGTAGGAGGTTTGATTTTGTTCATTTCTCCTCGTATCTCATCCACCCCATACCCCTTATGATTCCTAACAGGGGATGGAATTGAGCTGATGTGTGGTCTCTTATTGGAATTCCTTGGGGATTGGTGGTGATGTATTCTAACACTTCTTGATTTTCTTTTCTCATCACAAGACCTATGGATTCTCTATTTGCTTGAGCCACTCTCCTTATCCAATTTCTTTTCTATTATGTTCAATATCTCTAATAACTTCATGTTGAAGTCATCCTGATATTCCTTGGATCTCATAATCCTTTCATTATTAGCTTTATGGCTTTGGACATCCTTCTGCAAATTTTTAATGGTCTCTACCATATTCATGTTTTCATCCTTTTCTCCTCCATGTCCATTGGAGTTTGTTCCTTCAATGCCCAAATGGACATCCATCCCTCTGATTTCATATTCCTAGATGTAAGTCCCCTATGCCTCTTTCATTCCTATGGAATATTCACTGGTCTTTATATGATCTAGTTGTTGTTAACTCTGCAAAATGTGCAGCGAACAAAACTTTGTCAGACTAACAGTTTCAACAATTTCATGAAAAATATGAACCATTTTGGTTCAATAAAATATCATAATCCTTCCTTCTGATTTCCTGAAATTTTGACTACCAAGATCAACTTTCTAGGTGAATAAATATATTCCACTATCCGAGACCTTTTCAACACCTGCTCCCATGCTCAATTCCGAGTCTTGAGTAGAAAGTTATGGTTATTTGAAATTGGCCCATTAACTTTTCTGTTCATACTTCCACTTGGCGCAACTCTGCGCTGTAATTATGAATTTTCACACCTACTCCATTGAAATTTTCATCTGAGCTCAATTTTGTTTCTGCATAAACATATTATGGACATTCTGTCCAATTTTCACCTAATTACAGGTTCTGGGCTGCTAGTTACAACCTGCTAAAGTTCTAGGCTAATTTTTGTTTTTGGTCTGGAATGTTACAGGTACCTTATTTTCCATCTTAAACACCTTTAACATGCCCAAAAATTTAATTGAGCTCTGGGAATGTCTTCTATGGTTCAATAGTTCTCTATTTATGGGTCCTGTGCCTCAATCCAATTCCGGAGTAGAAAATTATGGCCCTTTGAAGTTAGTTGGGTCATAAAATTTACCCTCCACTGTTTGGGTTGTAACTTTATCAAAAAAGCTCTATTTGATGAACGATTTACACCATTAGAAAGTTCTCTCCGAGTTCTTTCATTTGAGCTACAGAGACAGAGTGTACCTTTGTTATTCCTTTGTCTGGTGGTTTCTGAGTTTCTAAAAACGCTCTTAAGGCCCTTAAAAAAATGCTGCAAAAGTATGACGTTCAAATGATATAAAATGTCGCAGAAAGTCACTAGTTTTCCATTGTTATTCACCTTCCAAATGACTTCGCGTGCACAAATTTCAATTTGTAAACCCATATTTACCATGCGCAGCAATATCAAAAGAGAAATCGTGCTTCGCGCTCTTTAAAACCACTGTGTATCACTTCTCTGGCGTGCCCATAACTTGCGCACACTACTTTTGTGTCGCACGCCAATATCCACCGTGCACAATTTTGGGACCGCATGCTGATATCTAGTACGCACAGTTTTTGTACCACGCGCCAATATCCACTGTGCATAGTTTTTGTATTGCGCGCTGATATTCCACACACATTTCACTCGACGCGCTGCACCATGCCAAAGTTTAGTACGTCCCATCACATACCAATACTTTGCGCGCACCATTCACTAAATTGTTGTGTGCCCACAT
This sequence comes from Picea engelmannii, assembly GCA_009831015.1. Classification (NCBI taxonomy): domain Eukaryota; kingdom Viridiplantae; phylum Streptophyta; class Pinopsida; order Pinales; family Pinaceae; genus Picea; species Picea engelmannii. Next base: position 353,519 of record ML790121.1, on the reverse strand, counting down.
ATACTCACATTGCGCGCACAACTACCAAACTCCACTGCACTATGCCAATACTGCGCACACCACGCATGCAAATATTAAGAGTGTACACATTTCACACACTTCTTATTTGTATGCACACTGTGAAATGCCAAATTTAGCGCGCACACCCGCACACCAACATTTTTCCATGCGGTGCCAAAATTTAGCGTGTGCACTAGAAAACCCCTATTTTTCTGCACGGTACCAAAATTTAGTGCGCACACCTGTACACTAACATTTTTATGCGTGGCACCAAAATTTAGCACATGCACCAACATGCCCATATATTTCCACGCAGTGCCAAATTTTACCTATCACAATCTTTTCACTGCGCATCATGCATTTTTAGTGCGCTCACCTGTGCACATTCACCTTTATGCGAATCAAATCCTCGTGAATTCCACTGCAGAAATTGAGACTTTTTCCTAACTTTTTCCCCAATTACCATAGACATTATGCAACCATGAAATTCGTTCAATTTCACCTCGATAACACCAATTCAACCTCTGCAAAAAAAAAATCGTTGTGGGTTGAGATTTCTTGAATGAATTTCCCCAAAATCAATTCATGAATTGAGAATTTTATTTATTAATCTCTCTCCAACTATCATAGATTCATTGTAAATTCAAATTCGACCAATTCCAGATTTGAATTTGCCAGAACAAATATTAAATCCGGAATATCTCACCACATGGCCAAATTTCTCAATTTATGTACCATATTGTAGCTGGACACTCTGCAACTCGAAATTTGGCCACTTCGAAATAAATCCTTTGTGAAATTTTGATTTAACTCAACTTGTTCGGCCCATCGAGGCTTAGTGTTGAAAACTGTAGATCTAATACCATATTGTAACATCCCCGACCATCCATGCCGGGCCACGCTATGCTAGAGAACTCTTACTGTTCTCTCTATGTGGAACATACTATAACAAACTTAACATCATATTGAGCTATGTCACATAAATTTTTCAAACTGCATGCAATTAAATTATATACACACAGAGCTCTTGCAAAAACATATATATAAAAATTAACAGAAAAATAATTTATGTAAATGCACGAATTCATATTGAAATAACAGTGAACACATACATGCAACATATACGGGAAATACCCATAAACATACATATAGTTATAATCATGCGTAGGAGAAACCCATAAAAATAAGCACGTAATTAACAATGCAACATGTAAATTTATCACAAAATTGACACTTATCTTTGTAAGAATATCACCAACTGTGTGCATACCATCCACGAACCTCCCAGCCTTAAACCACATTGTTCATCACTCTCAACAGTGAGTCACCCTTGAGATGGGACTAAACTCCACCCGGGTAAAGGGATTCCTAACCAGGCTAAAGGCTCATAGAAAATAGGAAATACTTTGTCTCAGGTGCTCACTCAACTGACAGCCTACAGTCCCTCATTGCCCACATACCTATCCCACCCCAGGAAGTGTTCCCCTTCTCTTCTCAACAATCCCTCAGCTGCCCCACTTCCCTTCCAGGGCTTCAACAACAGGCCAGACAGGAAGTCTCAGAGCCCTGCAGCTGTAGTTTAACACCTTCAGGAAATCAATTCCCCAAAAATTATCTCATCCAGAGAGAAGTTTCTCATGGGCCTGAAAACCCACCTCTTCAGTATCCCATGGACCTGACAACCTGCTCCTTTAGTCTATCTCCCACACTAACAACTACACAAACATATATGGCTCCTGATACAGGTACATGTACAATGATAGGAATGTATGAAGGATAAATGACTGTGTGAGTGGAATGAGCCATGGAATCATGGTTGGATGATGGATGGAATGATAGGAAGAATGATTAGGAATTAACTAAGTCCCAACAATATGTATTCATGTCCCCAACTTGACACTTGTCATGTTGGGAGCTACTTTGGCCCACTTGGCCCCAACTTTAGAACTTAGGATAAAATAATTACCCATACTTTATACTTCAAGAAATATTAATATAATAAAGATCCCTAGCTTATCCATTTTCCTTAAATTTTAGTCCCCTCCCTTTCCCTAACTAGTGGAGTTTAGTCCCCCATCTCTTTTATCGTGGTCGATCTACGCACAACAATGTATTTTATATTAATCATGAGACATATACAAAAATAGGTGCATTGGCCTTTAACATCTAGGCTCTCCAGCCTAATCAAAACATAAGCATCCTAGATTATAATAACTTGGCTCACTAGCCTATAAAACACAACATATACACAAAGGTTCCCTAGCCTCAATATCGCGCGCACTTAAGTTGTTGCGCGCGGTATCTTGAAATGTGCACACTTCATCATTTTACTACACAATACATGTGCGCACTATGCCATGAAATGTGCATACAAATGATATCAAAACAACTCACCAACTTAAGTACATTTTCATTTACATTACAATTGGGTTCGACCTAGGGATATTACAGACCAAATACATACATGTGGAGAAACTGGACTTGGCAATTGTTCAAGCTGCCCAATGTTTTCATCATTATATCTTATTACACAGAACCACTATTATTTCTGAGTGCAACCCTATGCAACATATCCTTACACGACAATTTCTATGGGGAATGTACTCCAAATTGATAGTTATTCTCCAAGAGTTTGACTTGGAGTTTGAACGCGCTAAGTCTAAGAAATATTTGGTTTTCACCGAACTGATATGTGATCTTCCCTCCACTGAGACATAAAATGTGGTAGAGGATTCCTTACTTGACAAATCCATTTTTCTGATCAGTTATGATGACATATGGTACTGAGATATTATTATCTATCTCCAGAATCAAACTTTTCGGCCCGATCTATCTAGTACAGATCATCGTCGCATACACTATCAAGCTTGAGAATACATCATTCTCGGTGATATCCTTTATCATCGCGGTATTGACTTCATTTTTCGAAGATGTCTCACTTATGATGAAGATGAGAAAGATTTGAATGACGGTCACTCTGGAGCATGTGGCGATCATATGTCTGGGTATTCCACTGCCCAAAATATCTTATGAGCAGGTTATTTCTGGCCTTCTTTGTTTAAGGACTGCATCATTGTTGTTCAGAAATTCCATGCTTGCCAAACTTATAATAACAAGATAATATCTCATCCTTCTCCTTTACATCTTGTAGTTTATGTTGGTCCATTCTCCAAATGGGGCATTGAATTCATGACATGTAACCCTCACTTAGCCGGGGGGCATGGATACATCATTGTAGCTATGGATTATTTCACTAAATGGGCCAAGATGATGCCCACATTTGATAACAATGGGAAAACTGCAGCATTGTTTATATTGAATCATATCATTACTCGGTTTTGTATCCTTGAATCTATCATTACTGATCACGATATTCATTTTCAGAATTTTATGATGTCTGAACTTACTGAAAAGTTGGGTCTTCTCCATGAAAAATCAACCCCCTATTATCCATAGGCCAATGGCCAGGTTGAAGCAATCAATAAATTTCTCATTACTATGCTTCGATGGATGATAGGAATTCATAAGACAATATGGAACATGATGTTGTTCTCAACATTATGGGCCTATCGGAAATCCATTAAATCTTCCACGGGATTTACACCTTTCCAACTAGTTTATGGTATCGAGGATATCTTGTCGATTGAATGTGAAATACCGTCTTTGAAACTGATCGTTGAACTTCTCCCCAATACCTCTACTAAAGAAGAGTGGCTTTTTTAATTAATGCAACTAGACGAAACCCATAGCAATGCCTCCCTAGTTGTTGAAACTCAGAAGAAATGTGTTAAAGCCCAATACGATAAGCATGTCAAGCCACGTGTTTTTTTCTAAGGTGATCTAGTTATCCTTTACGAACATGATCATGATTTTCTAGGGGATGGTAAATTCGAGGCCATGTGGCAAGGTCCTTACATTGTCAAACATGTGTTAGAGAAGGGAGCTTATGATCTAGTTGATTATGATGGAATCCCTTTGAGTGAACCCAGAAATGGGATTTACTTAAAGAAGTACTATGCTTAAGTCTTTTTTGCATGAGTGCTTGTACTTTTAGTGTATCATACTATTGTGTTCTCTTTCATTGTTTGGTTTCAACCTTCAACTACTTACCTTGTGTTGTGCTTGGTTTCCAAATTTCCGTGTCTTCGCTACCCTACATTGGCTTTGTTGATGGTGCTAGTCACAGTACTCAGAACTTAGCATCTGCTGCATGGGAAATCTATGTGCCTACAGATGAATTGATTAGTCTACATGGTGTTTTCCTTGGTCGTGCAACTAACAATATCATGGAATACAGTGAAATCATCGAATTATTGACCGAAGTTGTATCACTTGGAATCTATCATCTTATTGTATGACTCAATTTGCAGTTAGTAGTCCTACATTTGAGTACTGTTTACTCCATTTGAAGTCCTACGTTATTAAGGGTATATTTATGAATTTGCCTCTTGGAACGTCATTTTCATTACCTTGAATATCAACACATTCCTAGATGTCTAAATACATTAACATATGCATTGGCTAATTATGTGTTAGATAGACATTTGAGAAATTTATAAAACCCAATCAAACTTTATATATACAACAAGTAAGCTGATAGAAGCCTTGTATATATATAACAATAAAAGTTTTACAAAAAGTGTTTTTGTCCGAAGACCAAAATATAAAAAATTTGGAGCACATGGCTTCTTATACAAATAGAGCATCAAGGATGCTGCTCTCTATAACATGTGACTTCTCGTACTAATTCACAGATAAGTCGACCAATGGAAGAAGACATTCCCATTGTATGGTACTGATAATGCCTCGGGATATCGTCGATGGAGGCATCTAGGATGTTCATCGTAAGCCCCTCTAGATTCTGCTCTAGAATCTCATAGTCAACAACAACTACTCCTGTTACATCAACTTGCTCCCTTTGCCTCTGGATGGGGGATGAACCTGGAGGTCAGTAAGGTCCCACATCTACATCATCAAAAGAGAATTTGATTAGTCATTGGATAAATAACACATAAAAACATTTTATATTAAAAATCACAAAAACATTATAAAAAAAATGTACTTCTTACCTATGTCCCCCCATTGGGAATCCTCAGGAAGAACCAAGTATGGATCACCTTGGAAGTCTAAACTGACATATGCATAGTCGTCTACCATAAGCATCTGGGTCCTAAACTAGTCGAATAAAACATCATTATATTTGATGATAGGACCAGTCACGTGCCGTGCCATGAGATCGAACCACCTCTTCATTCTTGGATCTTTTTGGGCAGGTATACCCCACTCTACCTGCAAGCGTAAATATGAGACCCTCTCCAGGAAGAAGGACACCAAATCGATCTATATCCAAACTATTTCAGGTCACCATTCCTGCACTTGATTAATTTTTTTTTCATGCTTTTGAGAACCCCGTCGCGCTAGTTGAAAACTCAGGGCTCCATGCATTCCAGCGCATACTGGAAATAGCTCTGAAGAGACATATGGGGATCTGCACTCCCTGCCATGTGCATGATGGTGTAGAGGATACTTTTAACTAGTTTGAGGGAAATCTCCGTAATTTACGGCCTAGCTCGTGCAACCTCGCGAAACGAGCCTCCACTACACTTCAAGCCATAGAGACCTAGTTCCCCTATACCACTTGAAGAATGAATGCTTAGGAGGAAAAATGTAGACCCGACATGGCATGAAACTACCTTATTACAAGTCTGTAGAGGTAATTTATGGACATCCTTGATAGCAACCTTGCCGCTATGCTTTTGAGTACCATGTACACAATGCTCACTGATATAGTGACTCATAGGCTCACCACCTCCCCTGCTACCTGTCAGCATAACTCGGGACACACGGTGAGATAAGTTGGTCAATAAGTAGATATCCTTGATATTTTTCGTAAGAATGTGAGCCCCCACATGGAATACCTGTTGGTTCACATCCCACATGTGAACTAAGTATTCGAGTAACCTCAACTAGGCCCTCATGCCCTGGATCTTAAAGAATTTTAATAGTCCACACTGCCGGAGGGAATTTAACGTTCCCATGTCATTCCTGACAAAGTAATATTCCTCCTCATTCTCTCTCTCTCCCCATTACAACATATTTACCATGGAAAACCTGCAATGGAACATAAAAGAGAGATTAAAACCTTCATCTTCTCCTTGGAAACTTTTTATTGGAAAATACATTTAAAAATACTTTTTGAAATACGCATGTCGCAGGCCTAGGCATCCGTACAATGCAGATTCGTCGCATGCTAGCTTTAGGGCCGCCTGCGATGACCCTGGGTCATCACAGGGCATGATATAGGGCACCTGCGACGATATCCATGTGTGGGTACCCTTGAAAACATGACTCAAACAATCATTTCTAACCATTGAAAAGAAAAAAATGATCCATGAAAAGTTGAAGGAGATGAAAAGTACCTGTTCTGTGGAGACCGTTTGTCAAATGATCAACTGTGCCTCCCACAATCCACAATGGAAATTTGAGGTAAATAGGGGGTTTTGGAACAAAGTTTGGGTGGAGTAACAATGAAATAGTGAAATGAAGTTTTTTACCCATTTTTATTAACTTTTTCACTTTTTCATTTCATTTTATATTATTTTTTATATTCCACCTAAACCCTAAAGTTCTAACGACATTGCAAGTGTTTGGTTTTTTGCAGATGAAAAACCTAGGAGTGAGATAGTGAACAAAGATACGCCTTTTTGGTTTTCTTTTATACATTTGTCGCATGTACATACCCTTTTAAAGTTTTTCAGGAAAAACTCTGAGCTTAGTTTTTGTTCTTTCTCTTGCTTGTAAATCAATGATAATGTAACCAAGTATACTTTTGTCTCTTTTTTTTACTCGTAATGGTAACATGAAAAACAAAACCCATGGAGTATCCTTTAATCTCTTTTCACACTCTGTAAAAATGAAAAGATTGCCGAGCCACATTGTTTTTTTCACGCTCGTAAAAGTATTTGAATAAAACATTTGATGAGAGGTAGGTTATCAATTTTTCGGTCTCATCGGATTAATTTATGAAAAAGGAACTGATGGATTTATATTTAAGTGTTTTTAAGACTCTCTAAACATGAAAAACCCCTAATTTTTCTATCGTTGGACTCGTTAAACAAACATCGAAAGACCCATATGGGACCAAACCACTCCTTCTTAGGGTTCGTTAAATGTACTCTGAGGGAATCATCTGAAGGATGAGCTTACATAAACAAGCATATGTTATCCTCCTCAAGCGTGCGTAAAAATAAAGAGGCACTTTCCATAAATGGTGGGGGAAAAAATTGGGAAAGAAGTGTGTCTCTGTATCCGTGTTAGTGGCAGAAGAAGTCACTCTTGAACATGACACCCCCTTTCATCATTGAATTTGGGTTGGTAAATCCATTAGTCTCTCATTTGACCATATGCATGTCCATATGTTGGGTCCTCCTTGAGTCAATGCTGCCAAGACCATTTTCATGTCGTTCAAATGTTCAAGAGAAGTCCATCCTTAATAAGCTTCCTATTGAGTTGACCATCTGCATTTATAAATTTTCTACCATTTCGACCTTCCCTATGTCAGTTTTGAATCATTTCATACTCTGATCTATCTCAAATATATTACTTATTTCATGTCATTGATGGGGGATACATCAAGGCCCTCTTGTGAGGAGTCTTTTCCCATTGACTTTAGCTCATTATCCAGGAACAAGAATTAGAAAGCATTCAGTGCCTTAGAGCTTGCATGCCTCAATGACAGGTTTCTTCGCTTTCAATAGTGGGTTCACATCATTGGACCTTGATTGGAAGATTCCATTGAGTGTTCAAATTCAAATCCTTCATTCACACTCATTGGATTGTACTAGGGTACCTTGGGAGTCATTGACATCAATGGTGATTTCCCTCTCACTTGTTAATGATTCTCATAACTGACCGATAATCAAGTGGTTTCTACCATGTTCGACTTCAGCACCTGTAATCACATGGTTAGATTCGTACTTAGGGACGACAAAAATGAAGATCCTTGGTCATACCATTCTGGTCCAGGCTGCGATGGTGTATTCATGATTTGTATTGAAACATAGATCCACTTTGTATGTCTCGTGGCAATGTTCGAATTTGAGTAATTCTAGAGAATAGATCCACAGTGTATTATAGGTGGCTATGTCGATTCATAAAGACATGGATCCACAGTGTATTTTTAGTGGCCATGACTCATTCGACACTTTGTAATCTAAGTATGGGAATGCCTACCTCGGACAATGGTATATTATTATGTTGATGCTTGACTATTTGCAGGTTCTCGACTGGTGCGCTCTTTGTTTCTGACACACACATTCTACAAAGTATTTCGGCTATCAAGAGTTCCAGCCTCATACTTTGGGGGGCATTCTATTACACATTATTTTGGTCATCTTAGTGATCCATTGACAACATGTGTTCATGTTCCAAAAAAGATCCTTTCTTCATGAGGAAAGTGATTGGATTTCTCTTCTAAAAAACCCTATTAAGGAAGGTCATCACAGGCTACACCATATGCAGGGTGCGACGGTGCCTGGTCATCACCCTCTACCCTAAAGTTGGTTTGTGACGTCTCTGTAGGCTACTCTACAAATAGTGTGTGACGATGTCAAAAGGATAAAAAAAGTTGAGCTTCACAAAATTTCTAGAAGGGTATCTTCTATAAGATGAGGTGGAATCCGTATGGTTTGGATCCTACTCACTTCTCTGATTTGGTGGGGTCATCCTAACCTCTTCAACCATCTCTCTTTCCCCTGTATAAATAGGGATTTCTCATGGAAAAGGCTAAGGTTGATTCAAGAAATATTAATATTGAATAGGCTAAGAATTGGATGAGGAATTATACTTTAGTTCATACTTGAGGGCTTCATTTCAGTTTATCAAGTCATTGTGGATCTTCTTCATTCAAGGTTGGAGCAAGTGTGTGTGTTGGAGAAAAGGGTCATCGGAAGGGGACCTTGCAACATCAAGGCTTTGGTTGTAATCTCCACTTTCACTTTAATAGAATAAAGTGATATGTTTCTTTCCCATAAAACTTTTTATTTATTTATTGTATGATTCCTTGATCACATGCATAAGTTCTCATTGAGTATATTATATTGCTTTCACTTTGGTTGGCTTATGTTCCCTTGCAGATTCAATATCACAGGAGCACTGGAGTGGAGCTAGGATGACAACGACAAGAGGAAACGATATTTAAACGGTATGTTTCTCATCTCTTGTTAGATAGTAAACTCAATGATTAGAGCTTAGGGAAAGCATCATATTCTGTTATGTTTTTTCTAGATCTAGGTGGATCTAGGGAGATTTGTTTATGTCTACATTTACTGATAAGTCCCATAACACTCATGATCTTCAAGCCAGAAATAAAAATTTCAAGAGAACTCCAGTTCCTCAAATACAACAGAGAGAACAAAGGATTCCAGCTAATCAACCGGTTAGACCTCCTTTCCAAAATAATTATGTTTCATATTTGTTTGAGAAACCTCCTAAAGATATTCATTGTTTTGGCCTAGAAGGGTCACAAGTTTACTTAAATAAAGAAGAACACGATATGTTTATGAAAGGTGATGAATTAAAGGAGAAATATGATTATAGGAAAGGATATCAAAATTCCATCATGGAATTCCAATAACAATATAACCCCGGGAATAAGAAAATTGCAACCAATACTCCAAAAGATCCTAGAGTTGACATGCCATATTCTAGTTATAAAGAAAGGTTTTTTCCAAATAATGATACATCAAATAAAGGCAAATAGAAAGAATATCCTCCAAAATAGAAAAAAGATCATCCTCGAGATGTGTTGGCACAGGGGCAGACCCAGGGTTCAACACTTAAACAACGCACCAAAAACACCCTAACTACCGACCCTTTCAGCAACACCTGCGAAGAAGGTGCAGTCTCACCCGAGGTAGAGGCAGGGGGGGTTACATGACTCAAGTGTCTGTAACTAATCTGGTACACAGATATGTGATTATAAAACCTCATATATTACTTAGGGACAACACATATTAATTTATTAGCTTTATTCACATAGCAGATCAAACCCTAAGTACAAATCAATGCAGTAATAATGATAACATACACTTCACACTTAGCATCAGAAGTTATATCTAACATATTCAAGATAGACAAAGCACTAAGTATTCATAGATCTATCTATCATTCATTATAATCAATGCATTAAGAAAATCTACAACATAAATATCATATCACAAAGAAAACCATCGACACATGATATATGTGGTTCACCCTAGTGTGGGGCTACGTCCACCAATGACTTCTTCTTCTTTTGTTAGTCTTCAATATCTTACACTCTGCTCATGTGCACTAAGCCACAAAGCTAAGATTTTCACTGGACAGGTGATCTGCGCACTATGCACTAGATCCACCTTCCAAAATTTAGGTCAAGGCACAAAGCCAACTCCTCTACTAAGCACAGAACCTTACATACACAGTCTGTTGCACCAAGCAACTCATAACTACTTGCCTCTTGCACTTAGCTTCATACTACTACTTTTTGCACTTAACCACTTACTACTTCTACATTACATCCTTATATATTTATACATTTACAAAAATTCCTAATCATGGGTAAACCCATGGGACGACATCCCATACCCATTACATAAACCCTAATGAACCCTTTGTTGGGTCCACAAAATGAGTGAGATCCCACGATATCATCTCTTCCTTGACGCTCCATCTTCGACCAACCTATCGATGTCCAAAAAGTGGTCAATCCTGACCAATGTTTCCTCAAAACTTGGTCGAGGGCCAACAAGATGTTCCAGAGGTAAGAAGAGAATCAATTCTATAAGAAGTAGAAAAATCTCAACCCTCCTTTAATTTTGAAAATGAAATGGAAAATATTAATATTTATGTACCTTTTAATGAGTTGATCATAAATATGGAATACAAAATTTAGTTTGTAAAGATGCTTAAAATGGAATAGACCTCAGACACCCTTAATGTACAAGATGACCATCCCGCTATTTTATTTGGTCCCCGGGTTGAGGAAATTGGAAAAGATGATGATGTGCCTCCTTTCTATATTAGCCTAAATATCCATAATGCAACTCTTCATAATGCAATGTTAGATTCAAGAGAATCTCACAACCTGATGCCAAAGGTGATCATGGAAGAGTTGGGTTTGGATATCACCAGACCATACAAGGATATGTTTTTTATTTATTTAAGAAAGGTGAAATGTGAGGGTTTAATCAAAGATATTTTTGTTACTTTAGATTAGATCCCATCAAAAACTCTGATAATGGATGTAGTTGTTGCATACATTCCTCCTAAATTTGGAATGTCACTATCAAGATCATGAGATGCTACAATCAAGGGTACCTTACAAATGGACATGTCTTATGCCACAACTCCAATCTTTGGTCAAGACAAAAGGTTATACAAGGAGGTTCATTTGAAATACATGGTGAGAAACAAAGATAAACCCAACAATCATCCTATTTACTTAGTTGAGATTGACATTGGATATTCTATTTTCTATAATGATTTATGTTTTGAAGAAGATGATCATATTGTTTCAAAGGATCAGCAAAAAGGATCAGTTTAAAAAAAAATAAATAAAGAGGATGAAGGTGTCTAGAATATGGATTTTGATGGGGCAGTCAACAAAGAGGGAGAAGGAGATGGTGTTTGGATCATTTCACCTGATACTACTTCAAAACCATGTTCTTATAAATTGGCTTTTGATTGCACCAATAATATGGATGAATATGAAGCTCTCATTTTAGGATTGGGGGTTTTAAAGGATTTAAAGGATAATAAGATATATGTGCATGGAGATTATGAGATTATAATCAAGTAGATTAAAGGTACATATCAAACAAAGAATCCTAGAATGAGAACCTATAGGAATTTGGTCCTGGATTTTCTTGAAGATTTTTCTGAATATAACATTTCAGTGGTACCACAGGAACCAAATCAGATTGTAGATGCTCTTGCCACATCAACAAGCATTTTTAGAATTCCAATTTATCCCAACAAAAAACATGAAATTGAAGTAAAACACATGCCATCTATTCTAGATAATGTCAAACACTGGCAAGTATTTGAAGATGAAAAACATGTTATCATATTTCTGCAGTCGAAAGAAGAGTATGAAAATGTCCAAATTGACGAAGAATTTTTTTATGATGAAGATGAAAATGCAAATCCTGTATCAGTCTAAGATGGGTATGTAAATCGGATAGCAAGAAGGGAGATTATCCAACTAAATAACAATACAATTCCAAAGGGTCTTGTGCCTCTTGAAAAATTGTTTGATGAAAATGATGTGGCTAAAAATCCCAGGGTAAGTCCAAATGAAAGTGAGGTTGATAAATTTAATATAGGGACTGATAAAAAACCTAAAATTGTCAAGTTGTCTAAGTCCCTATCCTCTGAAAACAGAAAGAAGTATCTTGAATTAATGAGACAATTTTTTGATGTGTTTGCTTGGAGTTATGAAGGCCTGAAGTTTTATGATAAAGACATCATTCAACATAACATACCAATTAAAGAAGATCATAAACCTTTTAGACAAAAAATAAGAAGAATAAATCCACTCTTGTTTCCACTCATTGAGAAATATATAAGGAAGTTATTTGATGCCAAGATAATTGTTTCTTTGAGATTCTCCAAATGGATAGCTAACCTTGTACCTGTCAGAAAGAAAAATGGAGAAATAAGGCTTTGTATAGATTTTAGAAATTTGAATAGAGTTTCTTTTAAGGAGAATTATCCTTTTCAAAAATGGATCACATCCTACAAAATATTGTGGGCTCCTAGAGAATGTCAATGTTGGATGGTTTTTTTGGATACAACCAGATTATGGTGCACCTGGATGACCAAGAGAAGATGACATTTACAACCCCATGGGGCACTTTCATGTATGCTAAGATGCCTTTCAGACTCATGAATGAAGGGGAAACTTTGCAGAGGGATATGGACATAGCATTTGCTGAGGAGAAAGATAAATTCATTGTGATTTACTTGGATGATATAACTGTGTATTCAGGTTCTGACAGTGAAAATTTGCAGCATTTGGAACATGTGTTTAAAAAATTCATAAAATTTGGGATGTCTCTCAACCCAAGAAAGGTCAAATTTTGTTGTGCAAGAAGGTAAACTCCTGGGACACATTATCTTAAGAGATGGCATCAAAATTGAACCTAACAGAGTGGCTACAATACATAAAATCGTTATTCCAAGGAGCAAAAAATAGGTACAATCCTTTTTAGGTAGGGAAATGTTTTTAAGAAGGTTTATCCCTAACCTTGCTGAAATAATAAACCATATCACAAATATGTTGAGGAAAGGAAATGAAATAAAATGGATAGAAGATGCAAAACATTCCTTTGAAGAAGTGAAAGAAGCTCTAACTAAATCTACTGTGTTGATCAACCCAGATTTTGCAAAGGATTTAATTGCATTTTATTTTTCCTCAGAGCAGACTATAGAAGGAGTATTAATGCAAAAAAATGAACAGAACCAGGAGCAACCAATTGCCTTTTTCAGTAGGTCTTTAAGAGATTCAACTCTTAAGTACAATATTATGGAGAAACATGCATATGCCTTAGTTAAGGCTTTGAAAGAATTCAAGATGTGTTTCTTACACTCTCATGTCATTGCATATGTTCCAAATAGTGTTGTAAAAGATATCTTGACTCAACCTGATCCCGAGGGAAAGAGAGGTAAGTGGATTGCAACCTTGTTAGAATACGATGTGGAAATTAAGACGAAAAAATTAATAGTACAAGGTCTTGCTCAAATGATGACTCAATCAGATTTAGAGTTATTGGGGGTAAATTTTATTTCTGATCTCTCACAAGATGCAAAAGAAGAATCCCCTCCTCAGATAAGCCATAGATTTTTGGATTCATCTTGGTACAGTGACATCATCTATGTTTTACAAAATTTGTAGGCCCCTCCTGAATTGTAAAAAACTAAAGCCAAATTTTTGAAGAAAAAGGAAATAAATTTTTGCATGCTTAATGATTCCATCTAATGGAAAGACCCGGGTGGAGTATTATTGAAATGTCTTATAGAATTTGAATCTTAGAAAACTATGAAATATTTCCATGAATCCAACTGTGGAGGCCATCATTACTGGAAGATGACAATTAATAAAATTCTAAGATCAAGTTTCTATTGGCCTGACAGTTTTGCTGATGTATATAAGAAGGTTTCCACTTTCCATGAATGTCATATTTTTGAAGGAAAAATAAAGATTCTTCCTTTATCTCTGAAACTGGTTTATGTAGAATCCCCTTTCCAACAATGGGGTTTGGCTTTCATAGGAGAAGTACATCCTTCATATTCAACTCAACACAGATGGATTTTGACAACCACATATTATTTCACAAAATGGATAGAAGTTGTACCTACCCTTTAAGCCACTAATCTAGTCATCATAGAATTTCTTGAAAGCAATATACTCTCAAGGGTTGGTTGTCCAAGAAGGATTATTATAGATAATGTTGTTGTTTTAAGTCTAAGAAACTAGTTGAATTTTGCACAAATTATGGTATCACGCTTAGTCACTCAATAACCTATTACCCACAAGGTAATGGTTTGGATTAATCATCTAATAAGAGTTTGATCAAGATCATCAAAAAGTTTCTACATGAAAATAAGAAATCTTGGCACGAGAAGCTGATTTTGGCACTTTGGGCATACATAGTAAGTACAAAGAAGTCTATGGCACATCTCCATTTTAGCTTGTTTATGGTATAGATGCAGTTTTTCCTACTTCTATTGGACTGCCAATCAAGCATTTGTTGCAAGAAGTAGATGCTAAACCAAACCATGTTCAGAGAAGAATAATTTAGTTGGTTTGTAATACCCCAATGTCGAGCCCCTAATTTTTAATCATGAATTGTAAACACGTTTCATAGGATTGCGAGCCAAGTAATGATAAGCTAGGAGGATTATGTGATAGTTGGGCCAGAGAGCCTAGGATGCTAAGGCCAGGAGGATTTTTTGTATATGTGAATATTCAAATCATTAATATAAAAGCATCACTGTGTGTAGACTGACCACGATGAAAGAGATGGGGGACTAGGATCCACTAGGCTAGGTAAGGTAGGGGCTTGAGAGGCTGGAAAAAGGGGCTAATATTAAGAGCTTAAATCTGAGAGAATAATATATATTATTATTCTAAATGCTATGAGGAGGATATGAATTTATCCTAAGTTCCTTTGGGTAAGGGGAATGACTTCCAAATGGAGAGGAATGCGCTTCATGAGCGCCATGTGTCATCTTAGGAACATGCAAATATATGTGGGTGTTGGTCACTATAATTGCTTAATTGATTCAAACAATCAAGTGATACATAAATTGTCAACCCAGGGAAGTCTTTTTATTTCAAAGATAACCACGCACTATATATTCTCAATTCCAAAATCAACTTAGAGTTGTTGTAAAGAAACTTATACTAATCACACTTGCTTTGAATGAACTGAAGTTCTGAATTAAATCACAGGAAAGAAACCTCCCTATTGCAGATCTTTAAGATTTATCTAAGAATCCTGGATTACATTAAAATAACACTTGCAATAGGAAAGAACAACTATTCTGCAACCAAAGAACATGACCCTTACTCTCAAACAGAGACTTCAGTACTAACACTCTTTCATGAAAACAGTAATGCAGAAAAATTTAACTCTATCTAGCAGAGAACAAGGCCATCTAGTTCCTTCCTTTCTAAGCAGGAACCTTAAGCCCTATTTCTATTTAGCTCACTTGTGACATTGAGATTTACAGAGAACAGGATAGTCTGATCCCTTCCTTTCTGAGCAGGGACCCTTAACCCAGTCTCTGGCTAGCACACTTGCAGGAATAATGGAAATCTACAGAGAACAGGATGTTTTGATTCCTTCCTTTCTGAGAAGGAACCCTTAACCCAATCCCTGGCTAGCACACTTGCATAGGTAAATTGAAATCTACAGAGAACATGATGTTCTGATTCCTTCCTTTCTGAGCAGGAACCCTTAACCCAATCTATGGCTAGCACACTTGCAGAAGTAATTGAAATCTACAGAGAATAGAATGTTCTGAATCCTTCCTTTCTGAGCAGGAACCCTTAACCCAATCTCTGGCTAGCACACTTGCAGAAGTAATTGAAATCTACAGAGAATAGGATATTCTGATCCCTTCCTTTCTGAGCAGGAACCCTTAACCCAATATCTGGCTAGCACATTGCAGAAGTAATTGAAATCTACAGAGAATAGGATATTTTGATCCCTTCCTTTCTGAGCAGGAACCTTTAACCCAATCTTTGGCTAGCCTCATAAAATCATCACACAAGATTGCTAATAAAAAGAATTACGAATTTCATTCAATAAACTAAGACAGAGTTCAGTAGTGTTTCAGCAAAGCGGAATTCATTAAAAGTAGTGATTCAACAAACAAAAGTTAATCAAAGCATAAACAGAAATTGTACTAACACACTTCTAAAACTAACGAGTGAATCTTGTGAAGAAGGTGGGCCCTCCCTTCTCACAATATTCCCTTGAAACGAGAAAGCTAGAGACAGATACTCAAAGCAGTCTTTTATTCATCTATCAAAATATCATATCACAGTCTGAAAATGAAGTACGTCCCTCACTCTGAATCTTTTCAATATATAAAACTTGGATCCCTCGAATGATGATTTCCTCTTATTTAAAGAGGGAACCCCTTTGATACAATAAATTACAATGTGTATCTAAGTCCTATCCTTAGTCAGATCTACTTTCTAAACCAGCATAGGATGTCCTAGTCTCACGCAACAGAATGCTATTACAGGAGATGAATGAGGTATTGTTGTTACGGCTGGTGTAACAGCTTCTTCTCGTTGCTGCTGGTGCTGTTTCAGCATCGCAATTCGCGGGTTGTTTCAGCCACGTGAATTGCGCTCTTGACTGTGTCGGCATTCTTGTGTAGGAGCGATGGTTAGAGATTTGTTGACTGCTGACTGTAACGGCTTCCTTTGTGTTTCAGCATCGTCGGTCCTGGCGGTTTCCTCTGTGTTTTAGCATCTGCAACTATGGACTATGTAACAACTCCATTTTTTAGCATCTGCGACCTCGGACTGTATAGCAGCTCTGTGTTTCAGCATCTGCGACCTCAGACTATATAGCATCTCTGTGTTTCAGCATCTGCGACCTCAGACTGTATAGCAGCTCCGTGTTTCAGCATCAGTTCTGTGTTTCAGCAATAGGCCTCAAATGCTAATCTACAGTTTTGAACACTTATGCTTTTCTAATCAATGGTCAAGTACAAGAGTGATGTAAAATATTATGCAAAATAGATTAAACGTATAGTAATGAGAAGGGACGTTGTATACCTTTGGGATGATCAGATAAAGTGATAGTATGAGTCTAAATATGGGTGATCAAGAGTATAATAGTGGCAAAAAGTATAGGCAAAAAGGTACATTGTGTGGTCCGAACAGTGGGTATTTTTACTGTTTCGGTGATCATTTTTCCATTCTTTCCACTCACGCATGCAACGAGAAGGAAAGCAGTAACACCTGGAACACCTTTGTTGAATCCGCAACCATCCTGGACCTCTGTAACGAGCCCAAATTGATACATGGCTGAACCTATACCTTGTGGGTTACCTATGTTTCATCTAGCCATTTCCCCCACGAGTCCATTCTCAGGATTCTTTCCATAACTTGTGAAGTTCACACACACACTGAACAAGCACACAACTAGAGCCATTTCCGCCATTGTGAACCTCTGTAATTTGTTGAGTCATCCCCTTGACTTACCCGATTTTTTGTGGTTTGAAGAGGTGCTTTGTCATGCTCGTGGTTGAAGAAGCAGGTTTTCAGGCCTGTGAAAAACACTCTTCATGTGAGAGAGTTGTTGGGGAAGTGATTTATCCTAGAGGGAGTCTAGTAGTAGCCACAAAGCTCTAAGAATTCCTGTCTGACATGTTTCTAAAGCCATGGAAGGGAGGTGGAGTAGCCGATGGAATGTGTGACAGTGAAGGTGTATACTCTTGGGGTGGAAAAGGCATCTAGGGAATGAGACTCTGTGAGCGATGGGCGTAAGTGGCTCCTTGGAGGAAATCCTTCCCAGAGACTGGTGCAACTTCATGTTGTCCTTACCTAGCCTAGGAATCCCTTGCCCAGTGGAGTCTAGTCCTAGCTCAGGGGTGACCCACTATTGAGAGTGATGAACAACGTGGTCTAAGTATAGGAGTTTCATGGAAGGTCTGCATGTAGTTGGTGCACTCAAATTAAGAGATAAGTACCATTATGTGCTTAATGGTTAATGATGTATTTTAATGCATGTCTGTGGTTCTTATAATAATATCATGTGTTTCTCCGCATGTATACCTTTATGTTATCTCTGTTTATTTTTGTTAAGTTTATATGTGATTTATTCCAGAAAGAGCTATGTCTACCATATCCCAACAGGTCTATGTCTGGGCATGGATAATTTTAATTACCTATAATAGAGCTTGAGACTGTGTGTGTCTGAGGTAACATTGCTTGGTTTGTGGGTGGCTGGGGAACGTTACAAATTGGTATCAGAGAAGTTTGGTTTTGGAGTAGTGGTGTTGTCCCTGGTGAGGGTGGTCGAGGGACATTACAAATTGGTATCAGAGAAGTTTGGTTTTGGACTAGTGGCGTTGTCCCCAAAAAGGGTGGTCGGGGGACGTTACAAATTGGTATCGGAGCCAAGGTTTTAACATTGAGATTGGATGGGCCATACAAGTGGTTATAGAATAAATTCCAGAGGAATTTTTGTACAAAGGGACAAAATTGATGTACAAAGTGACAAGAGGGCGTTGAGAGAGCTCCTGGGTGGTATTGGATATCTCGGGAGGAATAACAGTTTGATAAACCACAATAGGCATGGTATTGGGCCACAAAGTTAAACTTGAGTTGTTGGAATAGTTTGGGAAGGGATGGACCCCTCACATTTGTTGGATCCAGAAAAGATGCGTGGAGGATAAGCATCAAATTCCTTCAGACTTCCCCCCTTTGGCTGTTTTAAAACTATAAGCAGAGAAGACTGCGAAAGTCTCGAAGTACAGAAGCAATCCAGACCATCTATTCCAAGGGATACATGTCCAAATATTAAGAAGGTTTGGAGTTACAACACACTGGAAGAAATGGTTTTTGGTTGTGTGGGGGGAAGAGATCCCCGAAGTCTAGGAGTGTCAGAATTATGTGGCGGTGACATCACTTGTGGGTGACATGGACCTACCTAGGTCCACAACGTGTCACTTTTTTTCGTGCTTTTGACAAGCCCTTAGGACTGATTGGAACCTGACATGTGTCATTTGATAGTGGGGCCACATGTCACCACTTTGATTGGTGAAAATTGTACTTCGTGGGCCTTGTAAGGTTAAACAGTTCGAGAATTTGGCATTCGGGGGAAATTGTTGGAAGAACTTTTGGACCTCTAAAGTCCCGAAGTCCCGAAGTTCCAAATTTCCGAAGTGACATGGCATGATGATGTCATCGAGGGTGTGTTACACATTATTTTAGTCATCCCTATGACCGTTAATGATGTAAACCTATATTTTTCCTTCAGAGGGGTTAGCGGCCTGAATTCCTGAAGAAAGAAGGGAGAAGAACTTTCTCTGAGAGAAGAAGTTGTATTTTCCTTTGTAAAAAACCTATTAAAGAGGATTTCCACAGGCTTCTCTATACATAGGGTGTGTAAATGCTTGATTTCTGCAGGTTGCACTATAGCTAGGCTGCAGAGTTTCCACATATTTCTCTATAGCTAGGGTACGACGACCTTCGTACATGGGAAAAATCAACATTTTCTCGATGCTTCTAGAAGGAGAAGTTTCTATAGTGAGGTGGCTTCCGAACGGTTTGGATATTACTTGCTTTCATGATTTAGTAGGATCATCCTAACCTCCTCACCTTATCCTCTTCATCTCATAAAGGGAGAGGAGCTCTCATGGAGAAAGTTAGTTGAATTGGGATTGGCTTGTTATTAAGTTTTGTAGCTTGAATTCTTTGGAGCTTGTATATTGGTTTTGAGATTTGCTTTTTCAAGATAGATTGTGAGAAAATATAAAATATATGGTCTCAGAATCCTTGGAGAAATAATTGTGTGGGAAGCAAGGAACTGTTGGAAGGAACCTAACGAAATCAAGGCACATGGTTGTATCTTTCTTCCACTTTTATTTTATATAATACGGTGACATGTTTATTTCCCATAAAATCATTAGTATTTTATTACATGACTCCTTGATCACATGTTTAGGTTTTCATTGAATCTATTATTGTTTCTTTCACTTTGGTTGGTTTGTGTCATTGCAGATCTAATTTCACAAGAGAACCGGAGTGAAGCAGGGACAACAAATATATAAGGAAGTGATCTCAAAAGGTATGTCATCCATTCCTTCTTTGGTAGTAAATTCAATGATTGTAACTTATGGAAAGCGTCATGCACTATCCTTTTTTTTCTAGATCCAAGTGGATCTAGGGAGATTAGTTTATGCATGTATTCACCAATTTATCCAATAATAGGGTGACATGTACCTCCTCTAGGCATGCCACGTATCATCAAGTTTTGTATTTTTTCTCAGGCTCTTAGAACTAATAGCGACCCAACATGTGTCGCTCAACAGTGGGCCCATGTGTCACCACCTGGATTGATGACAACAGAGCTAAGTGGACCTTGGAGGGTTATGAAGTTCATAAATTTGATGGTCTAGGGGTTTTGTGATGTGCTAAAGGAGAATCCGCTAGAGCCTGAAGTTCCAGAGTGATGTGGACAATTGATGACACCAAGGGTGACGTGAACACATTAGACGTTTTCCACATGGCCACTCCGTAACTCTACCAGGTGGCACATTGGTAAGTGGATGCTAATGAGACTATGGGAGTTTGTCAATCCGAGCATTTGGGGGAATACAAGGTGTAAATTGTACAAAGCTTTGAAGCTGTAGATCCCCAAAGCTCCGAAGATGTACTGTGCAAGGGTTCATTGGTTTGACGTTTGGGAGAAGAGAGGCATGAAGTAACAAGATCTTCTGAAGCCTAATTTATGAAGCTTGAAGCTCTCAAGGCTTCAGATAAGTGCCTATCAGATAGCACCGGGTCGCAACCATGGTCACATGTGTTTGAGGGCTGAATAAAAAGGGCTAGTGCCCGTAAATTATGTTTGAAACCTAGAAGGGATTAGAGAAGGATCCCGTGAGGTCCTTGATTGAACAAACCTGCATCCAAAGAAGTAAGGAATAGGTTGTGAAGCTAAAGAGAGGATCTAGCATGGATCCAAGGGCCATTTTGACTCTGATAATTAAGAGCAGTTGAACATAGATCACCTTCCTGGAAGTGCCATTGCTCAAATATCATAAATTCTTGCTCAAAACTCACAATTGAGAAAGGGAGAAATCGTTGGAAAGGTATAGAATAATAGAGGACAAATGTTAACCCATAAATTGTCTATGGATAACAAAGTTTCTCATAAAATCAACAGAAGGAATTATGATCATTTATAAACTAGAATTGTACATGTTCGCATGGTTTTGTTCAGACAGTTAGCCTGACAAGAGTTCTATTGGCTACACACTTTTGCAAATTTTCTGCTGCCAAAAAAGAACAAAATCTTCCTGGAGTGCAGAGAGATGGAGGATGAACAAGAGGCTTACAGTCAGGAATATGAGGTTAGAGGAATGAATGTCCATCTTGGAATTGAAGGAACAAATTCCAATGGACATTAAGAAGGAAAGGATGAAGACATCAATCTAGTGGAGACCATCATAAAATTACAGATAGATGTCTAGAGCCACAAAGCTGATAATGAAAGGCTTATGAAGGCCAAAGAGGAACATGAAGACTGCAACATGAAGTTAATGAAAATCCTGGACAAAATTGAGAAGAAGTTGGATAAGGAGAGTGTCTCCAGCAAATCAGGAAGTCACAAGACCCCTGAGGTAAACGAAATATCAAGGAGTGATAACAAACATCACCTTCACTCCTAAAAGCATTCCCATAGGAGAGCACACAATATCTCATGTCCATCCCCTGTCAGGAAGCATAAGAGGTTTGGGGTGGATGAGTTGAAAGGATAAATGAATAAGATCAAACTTCCTACTTTTAATGGAGAGCACAAGAAGGATGAAGATGCTGAGACATGGCTTCTAGGCACGAGGAAGTACTTCCATTCACATAACTATTCTTCTCATTCAGAGGGAAGAATTTCCATCTATCAACTAAAACCAATGACATCCATGTGGTGGATCAAATTGTGCAAGTACAACACCTCAGAGAGAAAATGTGACGTGTGTTGGTCACTATAATTGCTTAATTAATTTTAAACAATCCAAGTGAAACATAAATTATCAACCCAGGGAAGTCTTTTCTTTCAAATATAGCCACACACTATATATGCTCAATTCCAAAAGCACTTAGTGTTGTAGTAAAGAGATTCACACTATTTATTTTTGATTAAACTGAAGCTCTGAATTAAATCACAGGAAAGCAATTCCCCTATTACAATTCTTTTTAAAGCTTAATTAAGAATCCTGGATTACATCAAAAGTAATACTGCAATGAGGAAGAACGACTGTCTTGCAATCAGAGAACATGACCCTTACTCTCAACAGAGACTCAGTACTAACACTCTTTCATGAAAACAATAATGCAGAAAAACAATTAACTCTATCTAACAGAAACCAAAGCACTTAGTTCCTTTCTGTCTAAGCAGGAGCCTTGAGCCTTACTTCTGTTG
>ML790121.1:301394-318559 GCA_009831015.1 Picea engelmannii | reverse complement strand
ACATCAAAACTTCCCTCCCTCGAATGGTGATTTCACCTGAATTTAAAGGGGAAATCCCTTCGAGATAATTATTACAAAGCGTATCTGAATCCTACGCTAAGTCGGATCTTCTTTCTAAATCAGCATAGGATGTCCTATTCTCATGCAACCGAATGCTAATACAGGAGCTAAACGAGGTATTGTTGTTACGGCTGGTGTAACAGCTCCTTCTCATAGCTGCTGATGTTGTTTCAGCATCGCAATTCACGGGCTGTTTCAGCCACGTGAATTGCGCCCTTGACTGTGTCGGCCTTGACTGCTAACTGTCACGGCTCGTGTTTCAGCATCTGGACTTCTGAACTGAGTGACAGCTCTGTGTTTCAACATCTGCATCCTCGAACTATGTAGCCGCTCCGTGTTTCGGCATATGCGACCTTAGACTATGTAGCAGCTCCGTGTTTCAGCATATGCGTCCTCGGACTGTGTAACAGCTTTCGTGTTTCAGCATCAGTACAACAACGACTTTGGATAGTTCTGTGTTTCAGCATTGGCCTTGAATACTATTCTGCAAATATGGACACTTATGCACTTCTAATCAATGGTTAAGTACAAAAGCGATGTAAAATGTTATGCAAAACAGATTAAGCATATAGTAATGAGAAAGGACGTTGTATACCTTGGAATGATCAGATGAGGTGGTGTTATGAATCTAAATATAAGTGATGAAGGGTATAATAATGGTAAAAATTATGGTCAAAAAGGTACAATATGAGGTCCTAACAACGTGGAAATAATTCAAGAAGTATTTTGAGAAGAAATACCTGACCAAGAGGTATTATGATAAAAAGATGAAAGAGTTATTTAAACTCAAGCTGGGAAACATGACCATTGATGAGTATGAAAGGAAATTCCTGGAACTGTTGAAGCATGTCCCCTTAATCAAAGGTGAGACAGTCAATATTGAAAGATATCTGAGTGGACTACCATCCTTCATCAGGGAAAAGATTCAGTATAATGATCCTAAAACTTTGGAAGACACCATAAGAATACCTATGTGCTTGTATGATCAGAAAAAAAGGAAATGCTACCTTCCAAAAGGCTTGGGAGGACAAGAAGAAGTTTAACATAGATCTGTGGAAGAAGAGGATCAAGCCTCCATTCTTCAGAAATAATCCTTAGGGACAACCAAGTTTTAGAGATCCCAATATGGCCTAGGTAGGTGGGGAAAAGCCAATGCAACCATCGATGCAATGTTGGGGTTGTAAAGGAGATCATAAGTATAGGGATTGTCCTCACAAAGCTGAAAATGTGAGAGATGCCCACAATGTCCAGCAAGCAGAAACAATGGAGGACATGGACAAAAGTGTTCCAAGGATCTATGCAGCCTTGGACAACAAGCAAGAAAAATTTCAATCACACATGATTGAAGTAGAAGGTATGATCAATAACCATGCCTTTACTATTTTAATTAATTCATGGGCTATTCATAGCTATTAGATCCTAAGGTAGTGGAAATATTGCAATTTCTAGGATGAAAGAATGAGAAATATTGGTTGGTGCAGCTAGTTATAGGAGCCAAGAGAAAGGTTGTTGAGTTGGTTAAGTCGTGTCCATTGGGAATGAATGGGTTGAATACCAAGTCATATCTAAACATTTTTCCTTTGGGTTCATATGAATGTCTAATTGGTATGGATTAGTTGGACCAACACCATGCCATATTATATTGTTGTAACAAGGCATTCACTTGACTAGATGAGGAAGGAAACTCAAGAGCAATCCAAGGAATTCCTAGGGAGTTCACTATTCGAGAAATATCAACAATGTAGCTGAACAAGTGTTATAGGAAGGGCTGCCAAGTGTTTGCAGCTCATATGGAGGAAAAAACTAAGGATAGGGTTCCAGATATAGAATATCAAGAAGTCCTAAAAGAGTTTGAGGATGTGTTTAAGGAGATACTAGGACTAACCCTAAAGAGAGATATTGATTTCTCTATAAATTTGATGCTTGGAGCAGCTCTAGTGTCAAAGACT
Source organism: Picea engelmannii (assembly GCA_009831015.1). Lineage (NCBI taxonomy): Eukaryota > Viridiplantae > Streptophyta > Pinopsida > Pinales > Pinaceae > Picea > Picea engelmannii. The sequence continues at coordinate 316,550 of ML790121.1, read as the reverse complement.
CCCTACAGAATGAGTACTCCAGAGCTGAAGGAGTTGCAAATGCATCTTGAAGAGATATTGAAGAAGGGGTACATACTCCCAAGTGTGTCACCTTGGGGTGTCCAATGTTATTTGTGAAGAAGAAATATGGAACCTTGAGATTGTGTATTGATTTCAGACAGTTAAATAAAGTAAATGTGAAGAACAAGTATCCTTTTCCAAGGATTGATGATCTCTTTGACCATTTGAAGGATGCAAGGATATTTTCAAAGATTGATCTCATGTCAGGATACCATCAAGTAAGGATTAAATATGAAGACATCAACAATACTACCTTCAGAACAAGGTATGGTCACTATGATTTTACAATGGTGCCATTTGGGTTATCAAATGCACCAATTATTTTCATGTGTTTGTTGAATGGTGTTTTCCGAGAGTACTTAGACAATTTTGTAATTTTATTTTTAGATGACATCCTTGTATATTCCAATACAGAAGAAGAAAATGAGCCTCACTTGAGGATGGTGTTGCAAGTGTTAAGAGAACAACAGTTTTATGCCAAATTGAGAAAGTGCTCATTTTATCAGAACCAAATTCATTATTTGGGGCATCTCATATCCAAAGAAGGGATAGCAGTGGATCTTGAAAAGATATATGCCATTAGAGGACTGTCAACACCCAAGAATGTGACATAAGTCATATCCTTCATGGGTCTAGATGGATACTACATAAGATTCATTGTAGGCTTTTCAACGATTTCTCACCCAAATTTCACTTCCTTGAAAAGGAAAGGGGTGAAGTTTCAATGGATAGTAGAATGTGAAAACACATTCCAACAATTGAAGCACTTGTTATACAGTGCTTTGATTCTGAGAATTGCAGATCCTAATGAGAACTTCATGGTTTTCATAGATGCATGCAAAGAGGGACTTGGAGGAGTCCTCAATTAGAATGGTTTGGTAGTATGCTTTGAATCTAGAAAGCTAAAGGAACATGAAAGGATCTATGCTACTCATGATTTAGATTTGGCATCCATAGTACATGCCTTAAAGAAGTGGAGGAACTACCTCATGGAAAATAAATTTGAATCGAGGACAAACCATAATGGTCTGAGGTATTTGTTTGATCATTGTTGGCACAAGTTTGATCAGACCAGGGTCCTTAGGTTACCAACAAAAGGTACCGAGTAGTCTAGAGCGCTGGCATTTTTATCTCCTCCGAAGAGAAGAAGTCTCACCCAAAGTGCTGCTGAGACAAATAGATAGGGAAGGGAAAGGAAAAGACTTAGGAGGATTCACAGAACCTTCAAGATTCATCCTGATCTTGTGCAAGACATTTGACTACCAAAGAGATCTGAACTCAAGTTTGCAAAAACTAAACCTACTTCTATTGCGAACAAGCATTTAAACACAGAGTCATCATGTGGAACTCATAAACAATAAAGAAGTACTGTAATGCATAAGTAAAACACATAAATACACAACATGTTTTGAAAATTTAGTTCCTTCTTCATATTATCTTCAGATCTTTCTTCTGTTACAAACTTAGAGATATACAACAATGCTCTGTTACAAACTCCTGGATCTGGACTCATGTCGCATAGCTCTAACACTCAAAATGGTGTACATATTACATTACAGACTCAGAACCCGACTTGACCCAACTAACAAAAAAACCAAAAACAACAACCTTTTACAATTATATTCGACCCTATATATAAGCTAGGTTGTGTCTTCTATCTTAGCTTGCATGCTTTCTTGTTCTGTTGCAACTGATTTTGCTTTGTTGGCATTGTGCTGTCCTTTTCACAATTGATTTCTGTTTCTTTTTCTTTCTCTGTTGTCCGGGTTCTTTTGAATCTTGCACAACTCATACTAGGAAAAAAAAATTGCAATTCCTTATCCTAAAAATGAAGGGCCCAACAGGCTCCAACCACAAACCTTGAATCACCCTCGAGTCAAGTACTTGACTCTTTCACATCTTCCGGGAGCAACTATTTTTTTCCCTTTTCTTCCTTTTCCTCTTTCTTTTGCTCTTCTGCTTGTGCTTCTTCTTCTTTTGCCTCTTCAAATGAAGGGCCCAACTCTGGGACCAACTCCAAGGCCTTCTTCCTCTTTGTTGGCACAAGTTTGATCAGACCAGGGTCCTTCTCAGGTTACCAACAAAAGGTACTGAGTAGTCTAGAGCACTGGAATTTTCATCTCCTTCGAAGAGAAGAAGTCTCACCCGAAGTGCTGCTGGGACAAATAGATAGGTAAGGAAAAGGAAAATACTTAGGAGGATTCACAGAACCTTCAAGATTCATCCCGATCTTGCATAAGACATATAACTACCAAATAGATTTGAACTCAAGTGTGCAAGAACTGAACCTACTTCTATTGCAAACAAGCATTTAAACATAGAGTCATCATGTGGAACTCATAAACCATAAATAAGTACTGTAATGCATAAGTAAAACACATAAAGTCACAAAATATTTTGAAAATTTAGGTCCTTCTTCCTATTATCTTCAGATCTTTCTTCTTTTACAAACTCAGATATACACAGTAGCGCTCTGTTATAGACTCCTAGCTTTGGACTCATGTCGTAGAGATCTAACTCTCGAAATGGTGTACAGATTACATTACAGACTCAGAACCCAACTTGACCCAACTTACAACAACAAAAACAACAACAACAACAACAACAAAAACCTATTACAATTATATTCGACCCTATATATAAGCTAGGTTGTGTCTTCTATCTCGGCTTGCATGCTTTATTGTTCTGTTGCAAATGATTTTTCTTTGTTGGCATTGGACGTCCTTTTCACAATTGATTTCTATTTATTTTTATTTCTCTACTGTCCATCTTCTTCTGAATCTTGCGCAACTCGTACTTGGCCAAAAATTGCACAATTCCTTATCCCAAAAATGAAGGGCCCAACAATCATCCAACTTTAAATGTTAGGAAAAGCCGATGGTTGGAATTCCTCTATGAGTATGACTTTGATATCAAGCACATCAAAGGAAGGGAGAACAAGGTGGCTAATGCACTCAGTGGGAGAGGGCATGAGTTACATGCTATAATCATTATCATGTACCAAACATATCTTAAAGGTAAAATTTCTGAAGCTGCAAAGGCATATTTGCAGTACGTGGAGATGGTAACAAAATTGTAGCAAGGTAAAATGTAGTAGATAGTCGAAGATTATAAATTGGGAGATGATGGAATTATCCTATACATGAACATAATTTTTATACCCAATTCTCTGGAATTTAAAAGTATGATGTTGAAGGAGATGGATAATGTGCCTTATGATGGACACCCAAGATATTAGAAAACATTGGCAGTAGTGAGGAGCCAATACTATTGGCCAGGTATGAAGAAAGAAATTGCTGAGTACATTGCAATATGTATGGAGTGTCAAAGGGTCAAGGCTGAGCATAGACACCCAAATAGGTTGTTGGAGCCATTACCCATTCCTAAGTGGAAGTAGGAAGTGGTGACAATGGATTTCATCACCAAATTTCCAAGGACAAGCAAGCATCATGATTCTATCATGGTAATGGTGGACAATCTTACCAAGGTTGCCCATTTTATTGCATTGAAGACTAGTCACACAACAACCAATGTTGCTGATATCTACATGAGGGAAGTGACTCGATGCATGGTAATCAAAAGACAATTGTGTCTGATAGAGACCCAAAATTCACTTCAAAATTTTGGAAGGGATTTTTCAAGGGGTTCAGAACCAATCTGAACTTCAGTACAACCTATCATCCTGAGTCTGAAGGGAAGACAGAGAGGGTAAACCAAGTAATAGAATATATTTAAGAATGTATGCGATGGACAAACCATCAAAGTAGGAAGACTATCTACACTTGGAAGATTTTTCTTACAACAATGGGTACCAAGAATCTCTGAAGATGAGCCCATTTGAAGCACTTTATGGAAGAAAGTGCAACACTCCTGTAAGATGGGACAATCCAACTGATAGGGCAGTGATTGGGCCAGAATTTCTCAGAGAAATGGAAGAGAAAATGTCGAGGATTAAACATAATTTAAAAGTTTCCCAAGACATGAATAAAATCTATGTTGACAAGGGTAGAACACACAGGGAGTTTAAAGTGGATGATCTTGTATTCTTGAAGGTTAAGGCCAACAAAAGTTCATTGAAGTTGGGAAACTGTTCCAAGTTGGCAACTATATATTGTGGACCATTTGAAATACTAGAAAGAATTGGTCTAGTAGCTTATATGATTGCATTTACTACATCTATGTTTGTTAATAATGTATTCCATGTATCATTGATCAAGAAATATATACTTGATGCTAATCATGTAATTGAATGGAATGTGATTCAGGTGGATCAAGAAGGCGTTATCCAGGTGCATCTGGTATGCATTATGGACCAGAAAATCAAACAGCTCCAAAATCGATCCATAGGGCTTGTAAAGGTCTAATGGACTTGGTATGGTCCTAAGGATGCTACTTGGGAGCATGAGGATGCAATGCGGGTAGAATACCCACATATTTTTTAAGATTTTGGAAATATTGTTGATATGGTGTAAGACAATTTCACTGAGGACAGTGCAAAAATATGGGGAGGGGATTGTAATACCCCAAAGCCAAGCCCCTAATTTTTAATAATGAATTGTAAACATGTTTCATAGGCTGGTGAGCCAAGTAATGATAAGCTAGGAGGCTTATGTGATAGTTGGTCCAGAGAGCCTATGATGCTAAGTCCATGAGCTTGTTTTGTATATGTAAATATTCAAATCATTAATATAAAATCATCATTGCGTGTAGACCGAATAGGATGAAAGAGTATGGGGGACTAGGCTCCAGTAGGTTGAGTAACGGAGGGGGATGAGAGGCTGGAAAAAGGGGCTAAGCTTAAGAGCTTCAATCGAAGAGAATAATATATTTTATTATTCTAAATGTTGTGAGGAGGATATAAATTTATCCTAAGTTCCTTTGGGGAAGGGGAACGACTTCAAAATGGAGAGGAACATGCTTCATCAGCGCCATGTGTCATCTTAGGAACATGCAAATAGATTTGGGGATTTTTACTATTTTGAAAATCCTTTTTCCATTCTTTCCACTCACACACACAGTGAGTAGGCAAGCAGTAAAACTTGGAACGCCATTGTTGAACCCTCAACCATCCCAAACCTATGCAGTGAGACCAAACCAATATCTTGCTGAACTTGTACCCTGCGGGTTACCTATGTTTCATATGGACATTTTCCCCATGATTTCATCCTCGTGATTCTTTCCATCCCTTGTGCAGTTCAGACATGCACTGAACAAGCACACAACCAGAGCCATTTCCACCATTGTGAACCTCTGTAATTTGTTGAGTTGTCCCCTTTCCTTACCCAATTTGTTGTTGTGGTTTAAAGAGGTGGGTTGTCAGGCCCGTGGTTGAAGAAGAAGGTTTTCAAGCCTATGAGAAACTCTCTTCAGGTGAGAGAGTTGTTGGAGAAGTGATTTCTCTTGGAGGGAGTCCAGTAGCAGCTACATAGCTATGAGAATTCCTGTTTGGCTTGTTGTTGAAGCCCTGTAAGGGAGGTGGAGTAGTCAATGGACTGCGTGACAGTGAAGGTGTATACTCTTAGGGTGGGACAAGAATGTGGGGAATAAGAGTCTGTAAGTGGTGGGCATAAGTGGCTCCTTGGAGGAAATCCTTATCATAGACTGGTGCAAATTCCTATTGTCCTTCCCTAGACTAGGAATCCCTTGCTCGGTGGAGTCTAGTCCCATATCGGGGGTGACCCACTGCTGAGAGAGATGAGAAGCGTGGTCTAAGGCTGGGAGGTTTGTGGAAGGTCTACACACAGTCAATACACTAAAATTAAGAGATAAGTATAATTCTGTGCTTAATGGTTAATGATGTATTTTAGTGCATGTCCATGGTTCTTATAATAATATCATGTGTTTCGATGCATGTATACTTTCATGTTATCTCTATTTATTTTTGTTAAGTTTATATGTGATTTATTCCACAAGAGCTATTTCTTCCATAGCCCAATAGGTCTATGTCTGGGAATGGACAATTTTAATTACCTATAACAGAGCTTGAGATTGTGTGTGTCTAAGGTATCTTGGTCCAGTCTGTGGGTGGCCTTGGAACGTTACAAATTGGTATCAGAGCAGTTTGGTTTTGGATTAGTGGCGTTGTCCCGGGCGAGGGTGGTCGGGGGAAATTATATAGTTCATGTTAATCAAATGAGAGAAGATATTTTTAATAATGTTCAACTATATCATGACAAAATGAATAAATATTTTGACACGAGAACTAAGGACGATGACTTTCAAATCAATGATTTGGTTTTAAAATAGGATACAAGGATTGAAGATAAGGGTAAGAATTCTAAATTTGAAAATATTTGGAAGGGTCCATACAAAGGTGCATCATATCATGGGAATAATGCTTTCCTATTACAAGATCTCAATGGAGAATATATCAGTGGAGGACCTATTAATGACAGGTTTATCAAGCACTATTTTACTTAAATCATTTCATTTGTTTTTCACTTCATTTTAAATATCCATTTTATTTAGTATTTTTCATTTTGGGTACTACTCAACAAATTTGAAGCCCAAAGAGAAGGCCCTAAGGTCTGATGAGTAATTCCAAGTGTGTTTTTACATAAAATATCAAGTCATTTTGAATCATTTTAGTAGAAAATAAAGAGCCCAATGGATAAGGCTACTAGTTTGTCTATTCTTTGGCACCTCACATGGAGGATGCCATCCCCAGTAGAGCCTATGTTATTTTCCTATAAATAAGTTGTTAGGTTTTGAATACAATTATAGGATAAAGTCATGTGTTGGGTCAAATAAGAACATTGAAGGATTTTTTCCTAAAATCATAAGTCATAGGTTTGTCTATCATGGGTCGGGTTTTATTTTTCAACCATGTTACTTATGGTTTTTGTGCCAAGATGTGGGTTGTTGTGTCACTAAAGTTTCATGATGTCGTTTAAATATAGTCGAAGTCAGTCTTGTCAAAGTTCTAACGGTTTCATGAAATCAAATCTATAAAGGAAATGTGACATCATCAAGAAAATCATTACGCATTGCAAGTTTTTGTATAATTTCCAAAAGTTGCGTATGGAAGTACGATGAGGTATGATGGCATAATTCATGCTTTAATTGAATTTATATTTCAAATTTATCCTCCCTTCAGGTAAAGAAATCATCAAGAAATTGTTTCTCTTCATCCACAATTTAAAAACCTCTCGACCAAGCTTGTTGTGCATAGGTTCTTGCTGTTGTTTGTTGCTGCGGAAAAGGCGTAGAGGATGTTGTTATTCATTGCTGCAAAAAATACACTACTCTCATTTTCTCCGCACAAGTCCTTGTTTTGTTCATTGCTGCGCACTGTGAAAAGGTTACTATTTTCATTTGCTGTGCATAGCTTACTATTTTCATTTGCTGCGTCAAGTTCACTATTTTCATTTGTTGCACCGAGTGTTGACACACATTGTTACACATTATTTTGGTCATCATAGTGATCCATTGACAACATATTTTCATTTTCCCAAAAAGAGCCTTTCTCTAAGAGGAAAGTGACTGGATTTCTCTTCCAAAAAACCCTATTAAGGAAGATCATCGTAGGATTCATCATAAAACTAGTTTGCGACATCTCCATAGGTTTCTCTACAGCTAGGGTGCGACGATGTCAAAAGGATAAGAAAAGGTCGACGTTCACGTAAGTTCTAGAAGGGGATCTTCTAGAAGGTGAGGTAGCATCTGCATGGTTGGGATCCTACCAGGGATGATTTTAAGGATGTAAATTTATTTTAAAATGTAGAAACCTTGGCGAATATTACTAATTCTTCATATGCCAACTATACATGATTGGAGATATTTTTGTAAAAATATTCAAGTTTCTAAGGATTTTATATAGTTTTTATAAATTTTTGGCGATTTTTAAGGTAAAATAATTTTATCCTATAGAATTTGGGCGAATCATTTTTAAAATAGCGAATCTCATTTTTGGAAAAACCATGGAAAATTAGCCCATGAGCGAAATTTATCCCCTAAAATCATCCTTGGATCCTACTCGCTTCTATGATTTGGTGGGATTATCCTAATATCTTTAACCATCTCTCTTTCCCCTATATAAAGAGGGATTTCTCATGGAAAAGGCTAAGGTTAATGAAGGTTGAACAAGGCTAAGATTGTATGAAGAATTCTACATTGGAGCAAGTGTGTGTGTTGGAGAAAAGGGTCATCATAAGGGGACCTTGCAACATCAAGGCTTTGGTTGTAATTTCTAATTTCAGTTTAATATAATACAGTGATATGTTTCTTTCCCATAAAAATTATCTCTTTTTATTGTATGATTCCTTGATCACATACATAGGTTCTCTTTGAGTGTTCTATATTTCTTTCACTTTGGTTAGCTTGTGTTGCCTTGCATATCCAATATCACAGGAGCACTGGAGTGAAGCTAGGATGACAATGACATGAGGAAGCAATATTTAAATGGTATGTTGATCATCTCTTGTTAAATAGTAAACTCAATGATTAGATCTTAGGGAACGCATCATATTCTATTATGTTTTGTTATAGATCTAGGTGAATCTAGGGAGATTTGTTTATGTCCACATTTACCGATAAGTCCCAATAACACACACGGGCATTGTGAAAATTCCAGAATGTAGAAAAAATAATGTAAAGGGTGGTGATTTTGTGAGGTTTGAACCATAGGGTTTAAATTTGGTAAACACAGACCCAACAATCAGAGCATCCTTTGAACAAGCAGGTTGCATCAAGTTTTTTGAAAAACTTCAAGGTACAAAAAATAGGTGGTGAGGGAGTTTGCAGAGAATTTTGATGGCATTAAGGATGAGGTGGGAAACCTCCAGTTGCAGGTTTCCGAAGATAACATTGCTGCTACAACATAAATCCCTGTTCATGGAGAATAGTGGTTCAAAGGTATGCAGTTATATCTGTCTTACCATCATGATTTTCTGAAGCCTGAATTCAGAAATACTAGATTCAGAGCTACCATGCCTATAGAGTTTTTATTGGAAAGTCATAGTGATTTGTTGAGGGTTATCCAAAAGTTTTTTACATGTGAAGGGAGATTTAATAGTGTTTACCAATACCATATCAGGATCTTAAAGAACTTCATTGGTAAGAATCCTTTGAATCTCCATATTAAATTTTTATAAGTCTAGGAAGGATGGATGACAGAGTACAACTAAGGAAGGAGAAAGGAGATGCTAGCCTCTTCCATTTTTCTTTGATCAAAATGTTAGTATTGGAAGAACTCATAAAGATAAATCAAGACTGGGAGTCTTTTCTAAATTCATCAAGAATAGCAATATATTCCCTAGGCATCCCTCAAAGTTTGAGAAATGCACCCTCATCAATAGAAAGAACTGTAACATCAATCCCTGAGAGTTCTGTCAAGAAAAGAGAAAAAGAGACTGAAGAGCCTGTAGCAAGTCAACAGGCTAAAAATAAAGGGAAAAAACTCCAGTTCTCTCCATAAGCAACCAAAGCTCCTAGAATACCACTCACCAATTCTGCAACAAAGAGAATGCTTGTTATACATACATCACAATAAATTAGTGAGACTTTAGAAACCTTCATACAACAAACCCTCTTAGATGATATAGACACTTTAATTATTGGGTTGCAAGAATAGTTGAAGAAGGCTCACTTTGTTATAGAAAAGTTACAAGATGAATATAGAGAATTGAAGAAGAAGTCTCTAGAATAAACTTTCAGGAAATATACCTATGTGATAGTAGAAACGTCAACACTATCAAATCCAACTAGTTCCAAAACAAGGAGTAAAGGGAAAACAATAAAGAAAAATCTAGAGGTAGAGGAGATTCCTAAGCATAGTGTGCATTTAACAAGGTCCTCAACTAGGAAGTTGCAGAATCAAAAGGAAATCCCAACAAAGAATCGACCAACAGATTAGAAATATGATGAAGGAAAACACACTTTCAAGAGGCTAAATAAACAACTCAGAGAAGCACAAAATTTGATATTTCAACTCAGGGAGGAAGATAAGAAATCCAAAATGAAGTTTTCTAAACACCTAAGAGACTATGGACCCACAATAGAAAAATTTGCATCAATGGTGAGAAGGACCCTTCCATTACACAGATAGTTGAAGAGTTTTTATCAACAAAACCTCATTTTGAGGAAGGAGAAAAAAATCCTCAAAGAAAAATTTGCAGCAGGTGGAGATTGGAAATAAGGGAAAGCTTGATTTTCTAGCTGAAGCAATAGAGAACTGAATCACTGAGACTTTTTTGACACATTTTTGTCATTTTTCCATTTTGAATCCTTTTTGCAAAAGGTTACATACATAATCATATTATATTATCAAAGAGGAACTATTGCCCACAGATTTGATCAAACCACTTGTTGCTGCACAACTTTGTTGCATTTTCCTGTAGGTGGTGATTGCGCAACAAACTTGTTGTGCAACAGTGAAAAAATGACTAGAACACCTCCAAATCAACTTGAATGGTTCAAAAAGTGTGCCAACTCATATCCAATGAACATCAGTAGTGGAAATCATAATTTTGGGTTTCATTTATTGTCATATCAAAGTCGTTGTAATGAGTCCAAGTTGACCCCTTCTTTTTAGTAGTTCGTTAAATATCTCAGGCTGATTATGTGCAACTGTTATCACTATTGTAGGATCATAGTTGGATCAAAATTTGATACTATAGATATATGTTTTCATATATATTCAGGAATCCATGAAAACTAAAGGGTTGGAAAGTGTGTATAGGAATACTATTTAACATATTTTTTCCTTGTTCATGAAAAATTTGATGGATCAAAAGTCCTTGAGTTTTTGACCACAAAGATACATGTGATTGTGATATTTTATGCATGTGATTCCTTAGTCTTTGATTTCCTGTTTTATACTCAATATTGTATGGTTTATTCTTTATGTTGATGTGAAATATATGTATCAAAACTCATCTTTATAAGATGTTCTGTTGCATGTAGTTCAAGTTGTATTTCTGGTATAATTTCTTTGAGATTCATCCTTGCTAGATGCCTTGAAGGATTTTTTTTTTCTATGTAACCTGTTGTCTACATAATATCTATTTGTCTTAGAATATTACTTTCTATCTTGCCTCTATTCAGCCTTTTCTTAAATATACCAGGTATCCAACAAGTTTTATTGACTTTTGAATTGAGTGACTCCATAAGCCAATGTACTTTCTGTTCATATTTCCACCAACCCTATAAATTCATTTATATTAGAGATCTATCCTTTGGGTTAAACCAAATTAATCCTTTCAGTGATTGATTTGAATAGAGAGAGCCCTCTCTAGTTGGAAGGGCTATCTTCTAGCCCCCAGTTGGTTTGAGGTTACTAATGTACCTATTTCCTCCTCATCCAAGGAAATTACAAAGAGATAACACACTGAATCTCTATAATAATTGTGTTTGTATATCCACATCCATTCCCATATCCTTCTATGGAAAATAGTCTATATCAACCAATGTGAAACCATGTCAAATGTTGATCTATGCCTTTCCCATTTGGACTCTCTTTTCTTCTTGATAAATCTGTAGGATTCCTTGAATGAATAATATGTCTATTGTCACTTATGACTTGAATTTTTTTTATTATTGTATTATTATCATATGTACATGATTGCTTTTGTACAAGGTATACATCCTTATGAACATGACATAGTACTTAAAATAAGATTATAACATGCACCTTTATATGCCTCTTAAAAGAGGATTATTCAAAAATTAAGTGAGAATTCTTTTGCCTCACTTGTCCAGTATCATTCATCCTTCCTGCTTGGATAACGAGCACATGACTCATCAAAACCATAATGAAGACTGAAAAAACACTACTTACCAAGTTAACCATTCCCTTAAATTCAAAAACTTTGCCATTCATTTTTGCAGTAGCCAACCATATCCAACTGATTAGTAATAAAATTAACAATAGAACTCAATATATATATGCAAAAGAGAAAGAACCATCAGCATATCTACCCTTCTTAATAGGAAAAACAATAACCAAATGACCTGTTTTGGTTTTAACCGTAGGATCTATATCTGCATCATGTATACTAGAATTGTCTAGCATGTTCCCTTATGTGACAAATTTCAAATTCATCTTCATCTAATGATCTCTCACAATGAACTCAATCCATATAGAAATTTGTCTTCCTATCATACAAGTATCGATTTCCCAAAACCATCCCGCAGATGTCAAGTGGAACAATGTCTAACTCTCCCTCATCAATGAAACTGGATGTGACCGTGAACCGTAAATTTAATTTCTTAGTTACTTGTACCTGAGCATTATAAAAAATCCATCCCAAAGGATACAGTCTCAGATGAGGCCTAGTTTCCAATCCCAACTTATGAACAACTTGATTTGAAATAAGATTCACTTGCGATCCATTATCAACAAGTGTATCAATATTAATGTGCTTCGAGTTAATTCATAAATGAAATAGTTCATTTATTTTCCTTCCATCATGGATTACTTTAGAATTTACAGAAGAAGTACAAGAACTAAAACTTGCAACAAAATATTTACCTTTAATGCCCATAGTTGTAACCTTGGTTTCATCCTTGGGATCTAATCCAATATCTTGAACCAAGGTAATGGTATTATTTTTACCCTTTATAGATTGATCCCACTTTAGCTTCAATTCTATATGCAACTTTCAATAGTTCTCCTCCTCATGTCCTTTCTTATTGTAATGAGAACATGTAGGATTCTCTTCTTCTTTCTTCTTCAATGTATTTGTGACTTCTTCAACTGCTTCTTGAAGTTATGTGGCTTTCATGTGACTTTACCACTGGTTCTCTTGGCCTTCTTTCGATCCTCGTACATTTATTCCACCATGGTCATCATTTCTATGAACACAGAAAATAATTCCACTTCAGTACCTAAAGGATTTGGATTAGAAGAATCCCCATATTTTGTTGAATCCATTTCTTTTTTTGAAATGCATGTGTCGAGCCAATCTCAAGAATGTACTCTTCAAATATCCTTCACCAAGATTAGATATTGGAGTAAACATTCACTTGCAAATACACATTGTTAGCACTGAAATTCTCACTTTGACTGCTAAAGTTTAATATCAACACCCATCAATAGGTTTGTAAGGTGAATTTTAAGATAAGGTGTCAAATGGATCCAAACTTAGCACAATAATGTAAATCACAAAAATTTCTAGATAAAATGCATGAGAAAATGAGGTCTTGGATAACTTATATTCGAGTTTTAAAGAGTAAGGTGGATAGATAGAATATTGTAGTAAGAAAGATGAAATAAGTCTAGTATTAGCATCATGCAGTACTAGTAGACCAATGAAGAATTTTTTTTGATACAAGAACCTCTTTAATCAAAGATGAACTCTGATAAAAACTATAACAACATCACAATCAAACATCCATTGTAACACATATATAATATATCAATTGAAGCATTTCAAATGACAGTAAATTTAGAGTAAGACAGAAGTAAGATGGCACAAAGAAGGATGACTTCTATTAAACAAAAATTCTCAAGTCCGATACATAAAAATTGAGGGATGGCTCTGTCACATTACAACATTAAAAAAAGAGTCTCATATCAACCATTCCAACCCCTCAATGAATTCTAATGCCTATCCTATAGCCTATATTGTGAATGATAGAATTACAATTCAAATCCCACCCTCTAGCATAGGATTCCCACGTTTGAAGCTGAAGTAACTACAACTATACAATAAAAAATAACAAACTGCTACAAACTAGGCTAATGCTGGCCATTACTCTAACATATTTAATATGCATGATGAAGTGTCCCTTGAGTGCATCTTCTTCTTGTCAGGTGTCCCTCCAGCTTTCAAGTTTCATCCAAGCAGTTGTCCCATACTCCTATAGCCATCTGGTAATCACTGATCCTCTTGAAACCTCCAGAACAAGAGTTCACAACAAATTCTATAGCACCAACTGTATTATCCAATTCACAATGAAGTTCACAACACCTGACTGCATAAGACAGTTTGCAGTGCTAAGCACTGAAAAATTTCCTATAGTTTCTAAACATATCTAGTAGATCCCCAAAACACCCCAAAAATCATATTCAGAGCTAGATATGTTGTACAAACTCATGATCTAGTATATGAGTGAATTTTGTTTTTCATAGGCATCATTTTCTACTAAAATATCAAAATTGCAAAAATAGGCACTGTCCAAAACCGAAACTATTTTAAGGAATTTCATCTTTTATTTTCTGAGTTGGAACTCCTTCTTATGGAAATTTGGGCTAAAAGATTCAAATTCTTCTTGTCCAACTCCTCCCTGAAAGGTTGCAACTCCATCTTTAGCCCTTTGATCTGACTCTGGTAGGCTATATTCTGTCTATATAAGTTCTTAAGATGCATGTGGAGAGGTATAAATATTTTAGCTATGAACTTGGACATTACAAGAGTTCCATGATACCTATCAATGGGATCAGTTAGCTTATTCTTTTCAACTAACTCCTCCCTTTTTAATTTAGCAATTTCAGCTCTAGCCTCTTTAAGCTATCTATTCAGCCTCTTAAAGGTAGGATTTTCTGTAGGAGTAGTTATGTATACAAATTCTGTTGGAAATATGGCTACAACAGAAATGACGCAGATGATCAAGGTTGTCATTGATGGCAATCGTTTGTTTATGAAGAACAGATGCTGAAACACGACTACTGCAACATGAATGCTGAAACACGACTGTTGGAAGCGAACACAGATGCTGCAACACAAAAGTGAAGCATGCTGAAACGTAGATGCTGAAACACGATTGTTGGAACACGAATGCTGAAACACGACTGCTGCAACACGAATGCTGAAACACGACTGTTGGAAGCGAACACAGATGCTGCAACACNTGTTGGAACACGAATGCTGAAACACGACTGCTGCAACACGAATGCTGAAACACGACTGTTCGAAGCGAACACAGATGCTGCAACACAAAAGTGAAACATGCTAAAACGTAGATGCTGAAACACGACTGTTGGAACACGAATGCTGAAACACGACTGCTGAAACACGACTACTGGAACGCAGATGCTGGAACACCGCGTTAGATGACGTGGCACGCATAGAGGAGGCAAGTAAAGAGCCGGTTCAGAAAATCAGGAAGAACGCTGGCATACGAAAAGCAGAAGAACGAATAAACGAAAAAGGAAAC
>ML790121.1:246670-294178 GCA_009831015.1 Picea engelmannii | reverse complement strand
GCTTCCACCCAGTGGGTGCTGGGATTCTGTGAGAGTTGGTGCTCTCTTCCAGTTGGTGCTGGCAATCAGAGGTTGTAGCCTCTATGAGTTGGTGCTCATAAAAGATAAGTTGTAACGAAGTTGGTGCTTGCTGAACATCTTAAAAAGACGAGGTTTTTTCCCGGGTTGGGTTTCCTCTTGAAAAATCTATGTCTCATAATTGTGAATGAATGCTGTGTGTGTGATTGCTGTTCGTTATGATATATGCTTTATGTTTACAACACTGGTTTTCACATTAAAGACTTACTGCCACTAAGATTAATGATTCGAAGTTAAAATTGAGAGAGATTTTTAATAATTTACAATAACTGATTCACCCCCCCCCCCCTCAGTTATTTCATACCTGTAACAAATTCATGGGGATCTTTGATAAGTACAATTTTTCCCTTTTTCTGGATGGGATATTTCACTGACACTTTCTCCACAATGATTTCGTACTTTTTTTATGCTCTAGTAATAGTTCTCCTGGTCTTGAGCTTTTTTGCAACAAGTGGTGAGGAAACACTAACTTTCTCCCTATCAAACTTGTGGTTCTAGCTAAAGGGGTCTCCACTGGACTGAGAGATGGAAAAGGTGAAACCTCTCTTTGTGGGGGCTGAGAAGATCCTCCTTATTCTACATCTTCCTTTTTTGCTTCATCATCTTTAATAATATCCATGTTATTCCTCTTCTTGTTGATCTTTGCATGTACAGTCATGTCATCTTGAAGAAGGATTTGTACCTTCGAATGTGGAGTAGGAGAAATATTTAATTGAAAGTGTGAAAAAGTAATGAATTCCTCCCATTAAATGTTTTTCTTCCTTAATTCCTCCATCACAAGCATTTTAATAAGCCCTAAATTAAAAACACTTGTCTCAACTGCTTTAGATTTAGCCTGGACTCTGTCAACCATTTTTCCAATACTCCTAAACAAATAAAAAGAAAGATTAATAAAATATTTTCCTGTGAAGTGAAACAAAAGTCTTATGTGATATTGATAAATCATTTTGAATCTCCCTTCATAGGTAAATTATATTTGTATCACCCTCAACATGTTATCAAAACCCTCAATCATATGGTTCCTAGGAACTCCTTTTGATAAGTTGTCTCCATGATATTCTGGTTTGAGGAATTCTTTGGAGAAGGCTGCATTTAGGTTCATGGATTTAAACCATGTCTCCCAAGTATTAGGTATTTCAATAGCTTCTACTATGGTCATTTCAGATACCTCAAATTCAAGTACCCCAACCTTGGTCTTGGTCCCATCAAAGTTTAGGGAAAAATCCCTGGCTACCTCGGGGTGCCCCCTCTGCATTTTCTGACTGAAATTTAAACATCCCACTCTTTGGAAGACTTACCTAATCATGGGTTCAACAACAAACAACTACATGTCATAGGAATCAGTACTCACAATGTCCCTTCCTTTTTTAATTTTCTTCTGTTGATTATCCGTCAATGCTAGCTAGGAAAACCTCAACACAAAGTTTAAATGTTTTCTCACAGGTAAAACAAAGAAACATGAGTTAGGGTTTTAGGGTAAGACTCATTTGAAATATCAGTGGGGGAGGGAAATTTGTAATTTAAAGCTTTAATTCTCTCCAGGACTGAGACCAAGTATTCTTTCAGATATGGGGAACAGGGGAAAAGAATACTAGAAAACTATTTGTGAAACAAGCCCAATAGATTTGGTATGACAACTTTATGAATGTCAGGTTTGCACAGGGACAAAACATATAAGTTGGAATCAAATGACTACCATCAGGGTTAAATTAATCAAATCAACCAGGAATATGGACCACAACAATTTTGCAACAAATGGTTTTCTGCAGTAAATGCTAGAACGAAGATTTCACATCACTGGGTTGACTATGCAAGGTTCGCAGTGTCAGAGCAAGGTTTTTGGAAAACCTAGGTTTGGATAAGAAAAACAGTTTTAAATGAACAATGGTTGTGGTATCTTAAAAACAAGGTGTTTTATAGCTTCATAAGACCATATTCATGGTGTGAGGAAAAATCTCTAGAGTTGATCAACAATTTTTGAGAAAGTTCGCAGCACGAGACATGGGTTCGTAGCGCCACCAAAATAAATAATCACCCAACCTTTTCCAGACCTTAAAATACGGTTGGAAAGCTCTTGGAGTACCTTCTAGCCTGGAGATAATTTTTGACATCCCTAGATTTGATTAGGAACAACTTCAATTAGTCGAAGTGCCAACCATCCTCTACCACCAGTTCACAACGGAGTTTGTAGCGCTAGACAAAATCTGTAGTGTGTGCTCCAAAATTCGATTTGAGTGCTTCAAGGAAACCATTAGGATTTTAAATTTATGATCCCTGTAAGCTGTTAGAGTCAATCTTTGAAAAAATACAAACTCCTGTCATGTCAAAATGTGAATGATTATCATAAATGAAAAAGGGTACTTTGAGGGCGCTGCGAATTCTACTAGTGAGTCAACAATGCTTAAGTTACAGACTAATCTGACATCATGATCAAGTAAAGTGGCATATGGAGGTGCTTGACACAGCTTATGCGAGAGATGTCAATGTGATTATGTTAATTATAAATATGTGATTTATAAGGGATTAACATTCTTTGTCATGATAATTTCAAATTTGACCCATGACATAACCACACCACAAGACCTTAGACTAATGCTAAATGAATTGGTTTATTGAAACAAAAATTAAAATACCTCTAGGAGGAAATCATAAAACTAAAAAGAACCTATGACTTAAAAAAAAACCTAAAAATGATTTTTTTGACCCTCCCACAACTTTATGTGATAAAATTGGCTCCATAGGGGATGGCATGCCCCTTGTGAGTTGCCAAGAACAAGCAGTTTCAATGTCTTATCCAAGGGCTATGGGGTCATTATCCAAGAAAACCAAAAACAAACTAAAACTGATATTTACAATGGAAGGGAAAGCCACTCATGGATTTAAGAAAAATATTTCTTCAGAAAGTGCCCATTAATTGGGCCACTAGAAATTTCAGAGTCTTCCAAGTTCTGCAATTTATAAGTGTTATTTTGAAAAAATTCAGAAATCTTGAAAGGACCAATCCACAAGGCTTCGAATTTACCATGTTTTCCTTTGTCTTTCCTTTGTGCATCCTGTTATCACATATTCTTGCAGGGGGATGTTTTTCCCTTGGTTTTGGCCTCTAGGTGACAAAAGATGAAGAAAGGGGATAAAAATCCACTAAATGGTGCTTATCCTAAATTCATTGGGGTCGATGTGACCGTTTGGCATGTTGTGCTAAGAGGTGCGTAGATATGGGAAACTAAGATCTGGGCACTCCAGATTGATGGTTGTTGATCATATCGGGGCCCCAACATGCGTGGACTATAAAAATTGTAGGGAGGGTTGGGATTGAAACCATGGTTTTGTGGAGGCACTCTGTGTCAGCCATAGACACACATCGAGCCCAAAAGAGGTGAAGAATCAAACCACTTTTCACAGCTCTGATAAGTGCATATGCACATAAGGCCCTATCCCCGGTGGACAAGTGGCCACTCTGTCCCACCGACAGCTGTCCCCCACTCCATCTCTCTTCTCTGTCTGTCACATCCCCCACACTATCCTTAGTCCCCTTTTCCCATCCACGGCTGTCCACCTGACCATCTCTTGTCCACTATTCTATGCCCAGTGTGCCCATCGCTTCGCTAGCGTCCACGTCTGCTATTAGATCTCCTTTGTAAGCATCTGGCTCAGATCCATACAGTAGAATATTGAGGTCGCCACATCCTATAGGTGCAGAGTTGACTTGGGCCTTCTTTGATCTCGATGAAGTAGTTATTGAGGTAGGTGGTGGTGGTTAAACATCATTTCCACCATAAATGGAAAGCCCAGAAAAGGACTGTCATCTAGTCAACTCAGCAATAGAGCCTTCTTGAAGCATGATTGCATCTGACATGATCTCATTTATGACATGATATTACATGCACAGTCTGCCAGGAAGAATGCATATGTAATTCATTCAATGAAGAGACTCAAGCACGCTTCTGTAGTTTTTCTTTAAGTATATAGGTGTCTCCCTCATATTTTGTAAAGGGGTCAATTGGTTGAGCAAAGCTCCCTATTTTGTGATGTTTTGATGCCATAACTGTTCTCTGGTTATGTATAAGATTTGAGAATTTCAGATTAATAGAAGTCAACCTCTTTTCATATCTTTGTAAAAACTGTGCAAAAACACTCGGGCATGGAGGATCTAGTCAAGGGTTGTTATGTTGTTGTAATGTAGGTTTGATTGTAGAGGTATCATGACCATTTTTATTCAGCTTCCTTGTGATATTTTTCCCTCTTACACTGAATGGCTCGGGCATGGAGGATCTGTTGGCATGTTTTACATGTAGCGTATGCTTGTCATTGATGGCAAGTACAACAACGTTGATGGCTTGAGTATAGAAAGAATGTAACAGATGGGCACCAGAAGTATTTTGGGAAGACATTGCAGAGAAAGCTACAGAGCAAGATCGATAAGATTAGAAGAGATAGTGTAGAGGATGGTTGGCATGATTTACAGGCAGTATGTGCTTGTCATTGAAGGAAAGATCAGAGTATGTAGCGAAGGAAAAACAAGGACAAAGTAAGATCAGGAGGAATTAGCGTAGAGTCGAACGCAGTGCGTAGGTGTGCACCAGGGATGAGGTTAACTCATTGCCAAATCTCAAGAGAGATAGCATACTCAGGATCTCAGGCGGATCTTAGGTGGATCAAAGGTCGAGGCCCTTGACACTTAGAAATTCTCCTAAGTAAGGAGGATACGTAAGCTCGGGAGGAGAAGTGTCAGTGATCGTTGGATCCCATCCTGAATTCCCGATGGCCATCAGATCTGAATGTAGACAAGAAGAGCGCGCTGAAGAGGAGGACAAATATCAGGCATTAGATCCAAGCGTGAGATCCAACCATTGTTGGATCAAGGAGAACCTGCACGTTCTTTAAAGTGCAAGGACAAGCGTGCGTAAAAAATCCCGAAAGAAGGAGGACCGTCCATTTACGAGTAGGACATGTGTACATAGATCATCATTTTGCTGACTTGGAAGTCAAAGGAACGGGGTTCCCTAACCTATCAAATTCGCGAAATGCGAAACCCTAAAGTAAACTCCATTTCGGAGTTTCGGATACTGGGACTTTGAATTGCCAAAGAACACTTAACAACAAGAATGTTGAATTCACGAAATGCGAAACCCCGAAGTAAACTCCATTTTGGAGTTTTGGAAATCGGGAGATGGAGAAGTCAGAGACTCTCAACATTAGGAGTCCCGAAGTGCCGAAATGCGAAATCCCAAAACAGACACGTCAACAAACCACGTCAGCTAAGAACACATGGCACAACTAGGCAATGACAAGTGTCAAGATGATTCAACATTTCAGGCACATGTAAGTCAAGAATCAGAGTGACACGTGGTAGTTATTCGACACCTATCAATCCACATGTGACATCAGCAGGTTTACATCACTTCGGAGTTTCAGAAATTAGGAGATGGAGATGTCAAGAACCCCTACCACAGGAGTCCCAAAATCCCAAAATGTGAAATGTCGAAATCCCATCAACCGTCCATCTCAGGGGGTTATGTGGACCATTGATCCAACTCCCTTTCGGAGTTTCAGAAATCGGGAGATGGAGATGTCAAGAACTCCTACCATAGGAGTCCCGAAGTCGCGAACCTTGAAATCGCAATATGCGAAATCACGAAGAGATCAGGATTGTCGAATCACTTAGAGTGTGGACCGTTGGTCCGACTCCATTTAGGAGCTTTGGATATCGGGACATGGAGCGTCAAGAGACTCTACCATAGGAGTGCTGAAATCCTGAAATGCCAAAATGCGAAACACGTTTTGGCTCAATCTGTGGTCGCAACCATTGGTCACATCGACGAAAGATGAAGGAAGGAGCTAGTTCAGATAAGCTCCATTTCAGATTTTCTAGGATCGGGACATGAAGTGTAACGAAATATTTACCACGGGGATCCCAAAATGGCAAAGTGCGAAATGGCGACGTAAACGCAATATTCTATGAATTCAATCCAACGGTGTAGGTGAAGTTGAACAAGATCGCAGGGCTACTTTTTCACTTCTCAGTGTAACCGCTAAAACAAATGATGATCTCTGCCAGAGGACTCGAAGAGGACTGAGTGTGATCACCAAAGAAGATGAAGAGTCTCAAGGTATCTTCCAGTGGATTGAGGATTATTGATACAGGCGATTGACAGATGGATGAGCGTTGAAGTTTGTAACTAAAACAAAAATTATAAGCTAGACTATGCCAGAGAAGACGTAGAGTCTTAACTACCAGAGAAACTAAGGAATCTCATAATAACACCTAGTGATGATGGAAGCGTAGGTGAAACTGCCAGAGAAGCTGAAGAGTTACCATGATGATCAGGTAGAGGACTCACAATGAGCAGAATATGTAGAACAGAGAAAGAACGTGGCGCACAAGAGATTGGATAGCTATGGAAGAGTGAAGTGGAGAAAACTCTCCGATGTGGAGGAGATTGGTGTGGAGTGAGCATGCAGAGGCATGGCGAAGATTGCATGCACAAGGAGCACATAGACTATAAGAATGTGGAACAAAGAAGAGATAAGGGTTGTTTTTGTCGAGAGTGATTCATGTGTGTAGAAGGAGTTAGAGTGCAGCAGCTGAAATGCACAAAAGAGGAAAGGTGCATTGAATGGACATGGCACACAGAGAAGAAAAGGCAGAAGAATGGAAAGTGCAATGCATGTGTGCAGGAAGACAGTGAGGCAGACAGAGCAGGGAAATGTAGCAGAATAGTGATGAGACTGGTAAGTTGTTATTGATCACTATATCATTGTAATAGGTTTTAGTATTTCATGTTCATAATCCAGGGTGGTAGGGAGGTGCTAGGGAGGACTGGTGTCCTTAGAGGTTCAAGTGGGTGCTTGAACATAGGGATTTGTATCTTCCTTCTAGTTGGTGCTAGAGAAACCAGGGAGTTGGTTCTTTCTTCTAGTTGGTGCTAGAGAAACCAGGGAGTTGTTGCTTCCTTCTAGTTGGTGCTAGAGAAACCAGGGAGTTGGTGCTTCCTTCTAGTGGGTGCTAGAGAAAATAGAGAGTTGGTTCTCTCAGCAAGTTGCAACTTGCAAAATAGAGGTTGTAGCCTCACAACGAGTTGGATCTCATATGTATGATAATGTAAAGAATGTAAATATTACTTATCATATAAATAAAAAGAGGTTTTTACCCTTTATGGGTTTCCTCAGGAAATATCTGTCTCTGTATATCTCATATGTATGAATAATGTTGAATGTTACAATGCTTACTTCCCTGCATTACTATGATTATCATTGAGAGGTCTGTAATGAGTTTTAAATAGGCATAATTGTTTAAGCAACGGTAACAACTGATTCACCCCCCCCCTCTCAGTTTTCCAACAGGATCCAGTCGAGTTGCTCTAGCTGCATGGTGATGTAGGTTTGATCATTATGCTGTTGTGACTATGTTGTTTGGACATATTTCAGTGTTTGAAACTTGAGCTTAAGAGTGATCTTGAGTTTGAGTTTTTCTTCTCCAAGCTGCTTGAAGGCCTGATGCCCATAGCAGTCTTGTCCACCTTTCTCACTAAGTCTATCCTTTGCTCACACTTAAAATCAATTCACTGATTGAATTTAGTTGTGGCCCTCACTTCCCTATACATTTCTTGTCCAATTTTGTGTTTAACATCATTCATATATTTATTTTTTTCCATTGACATCCACTCATATAAACCAAACATACACCAAAAAATGTGATGGGTACTGGGCTTATCCTCCCGCAATCTGAGGGTGACTCTCAGTGCTAACACATCCCACTTGAGCACTAGGTCTCCCAACTGGAAATATTTTTTTTTTACCTTCTTTTCAAAGATTTATTGATCTTCTGTTGATGAATTTGTGCGTTATCAAGGAGTTGCTCCCTGGCCTGCTGCACTTCTACTAATTGATGCATCCTTCTAACCATATCATCTGGTTCTCCTTGTTTATCTTGTAACAATTTTTCCATAGGTAATGCAATTTGATAAGGAAAAACAACCTCAATTACAAAGACCAAATGAAAAGGGGTGGTACAAATTGATCTCTTGGTGGTCACTCTATCTACCCAAAGAGCAAATTTCATCTTTGAATCCCAAGATTTTTTGTTATCCTCCAACAATGTTTTGATGACATTTACTAGAATTTTGTTAGAGGATTCTGCCAAGCCATTACCTTGAGGGTAATACGGAGTAGAATGAATGAGTTGGATTCCAAACTTTTCACAGAACTTGACAAGGGGTTCAACTTTAAAAGTTGCATCATTATCAATCATAATCTTGTTAGGACACCCAAACCTAGACAAAAGGTCTCCTAGAAAAACAATAACTACTTTATTTGTTGCATTTCTTGTAGGAATGGATTCTATACACTTGGTAAAATAATAAGTGGCAATCAATATCCAACGATGCTGACTACTTGAAGCTGGATGGATTTCTCCAATGAAATCTAATCCCCATTGTTGGAAAGGACCAGATGCCATTATGGGTTTAAGAGGTAGGGATTTTAGTTGTTGTTTTCTTGAGAACTTATGACATTTATCACAGGTCTTGATCTTTTCAAAGACATCAGTGAATAGACTACGAAAAAAGTACCCAACTCTGAGTATTTTATATTCTATGGTCCTCCAAAAATGATGGCCTCCACATAGGCTATCATGAAAGCAAGACATGCTTTTCTTTGCCTCATCTAGGTCTAAGAATATTAGAAGAACCCCAATAGAATCCTTCGAATACAAGACATGGTCAACAATGCAGTATCTGATTTCTTTGAGTTTTAAATCTCTCACCTTAGTCTTGTCAAGTCTAGGTGGGGGCTGCAATGTTTGCAAGAAATGTAGAAGGTCCTTGTACCAATTACACTCTATCAATTTAGGACTTATTTGTGAGTTGTTGCTAGCAGTATTAACATGCTGATATACACAATCTGCATTCATGAAATTAACCGCAAGTTCTTTACAGTTTTATTCAGCTAAAAACCTAGCTAAACCTTTCCCTTTCACCAACTTAGTAGGATTCATTTCAAGTTCAAACTCCAAAATTTTGGCAATCCACTTAATGCTCTTTCCATCTATGTTAGATTGGATTAAAATTTCTTTCACAGAAGCTGGAGGAACATAGGAAGTAATTATGCAATGAAAAATATATACCCTAAAGGATTTGAGGGATTTAACCAAAGCATACACCTTCTTTTCCATAATATCATACCTCACCTCTACATCCTTTAATGCCCCGTTGAAAAATAAAATGGGTTGCTCCATCCCATCTGTGTTTTTCTGAAGAAGAAGAACAACCAATGTGTCATTTGAGGAAAAAGAAAATATAAAAAAATATTTTGAATAATCGGGGCTGATAAGAACAAGTGCTTCAGTCAATGCTTGTTTGATTTGATCAAAATAATTCCAAGCTTCAAGAGTCCATTTCACCTCATTTCCATTTCTAAGGATAGATGTGATAAACATAACCAATTCAACAAAGTTAGAGATGAATCTTCTCAAGAAGTTTATTTTACCCATGAAAGATTGAATCTCCTTCTTGGACCTAGGGAGAGACAGAGTCTTGATGGCCTCTACTCTACTTGGATCAATCCTTACCCCTTCTACTGAAACAATGTGTCCCAACAACTTGGCTTCTTTCATAGAAAACAAAGACTTCTTGGGATTGAGTGACAACCCAAACTTTCTACGTTTCAGGATTTTTTTTTCAAATGATGATAATGTTCCTTATCATACCTTGAGAACACTACAATTTCATCTAGATAGATGACCACAAATTTGTCCTTTTCCCCAATGAGGAAATATCCATTTCTCACTGGAAGGTTTCTCTTGCATTCATGAGACCAAAGGGAATTTTGGCATGCATAATGTGCCCCAAGGAGTAGTGAAAGTTGTTTTCTCTTTGTGTTTAGGTAAAAAAAATATTTTATTGTATCCCGAGAAGCCATCAATCATGGACATCCTTACTGAACTAGTTACCCTCTACAAAATATGTTCCATCTTGGACAAGGGATACTTATCTTTCTTGGAACTCCTGTTTATATTTTTGAAATCAACACAAAGTTTGATTTCACCATTCTTTTTCCTCACAGGGACTAGATTAGCCACCCACTCAGAGTACCTCAAAGGTATTATGATCTTAGCATAAAGCCTCTTCTTGACTTCCTTTTCCATAATAGGAAACAACATGGGATTTATCTGTCTCAGTTTTTGCATAAATGGTTTGGTATCATCTTTCAAAGGAATTTTGTGTTCAATGATGCGTGTATCATAAGTTTGTAGGTCCTCATATTTCCAAGAAAATACATCAGCAAACTCTTTTAATAATTTCACATATTCATACCTTTGTTCCTCTAACAAACTACTAGACAAATTGACATATTTGGGGTTTTTCTCAGTACCTAAATTGCATTCGGTCACATCAAATTCTTCATTTGAGCCCTTATCCTTTACAACCACATCATTTCTATCAAACCGTCTCTCTAAAGGGACCAATCCTTTGGGAATATGGTTATTGGGAAATTGGACAATATTGTGGTTTGCAATTTTGTTCAAGAATATATCAGCATGAGGGTTTTTCTTAGTCTTGATCTTGATCAATGTGAAGAGAAAAAAAATCTTCCACAATTTCCAAAAATCTCTTAATCTCAAGATCATTTTAAAAAACCATCCAATGTTTGAAATTGTCAGGTATAGAGGGCCTATACTTCACTTCTACATCATACTTGAGTTTTGGGGGTAGTGGGATTTTGACATTTCTAGAAGAAATAACCAAAGAATAAACCATGGAATTCTCTTCTCTATGAATAAAAGAGATGTTAAAATCTAGGAAAAAAATATCAATGAGATCCCATACCTCATTTCTATAAGTTCTCAACCTTGGATATTTTGCTTGACACATAGTTTTTACTTGTTGCACAATCAATTCTGCATCCCCAAAAACTGATAACTCCTTAATTTTCATGTCTTTAGCTTCCCTCAACCCCAAAACTAGAGCCTCATACTCTGCAACATTATTTTTAGTTTCAAACTCCAACTTATAAGAAAAATATATGAATTCTTGAGAAGGAGAAATAAAAAACACTCCAGCACCAACACTTTCTTTAGAAGAAGCCCCATCAAAATACATCTTCCAAACTTGGGTAACTTGAGGAGGTGTCTCACATATTGTTGGAGGTTTCTTTCTGATTTCCAAAGGTGTATGGGGAACATCAGTACGATGCAAAATACTGTAACCCAAATCAATGTCAACTGCATAAATAAGATGGTTTTTGGGATTAGATTCATCACTTATAATGTAGGCTAGTTGTGCTTCTCTATACAACCTTCTGTGCTCACCTCCAAACAAAATAATAGTGGCATATGAGAGGTCCATTTGCAATGTTCCCCCCAATATTTTAATCCAAGACCTTGACAATAACATCCCAAACTTAGGGGGAACATCATCCACTACAATATCCATGACCACACTCTTCATGGGAAGTTGAAACAAGGTAACAACTAGGTCTTTAATCACTCCAATACATTTCACCTTCCTAGAGTCAAAAGAGTATAGATCATGATATGTTTTGGTAATATAAAGACCCAAATCATCCATGAAAGTTTTGGGCATTAGATTATGAGATGCACCTGAGTCCATTAAGCCATTATGAAATTTTTTATGATGAATATTCAATGAGGTATAAAAGGGAGGAGAGGAATCATCCCTATCTTCTACGAAGGGCCCCAATATGACTGTTGGTTTTTCATCTTGTAAATTCACTGAGTATGTTGAATGTGGAGTAAGATTAGGCAACAACATTTTGGAAATGTACCTCTTAAATTATTAATTCTTAATCAACTCTAAAAATGGGATGGGAATCTTAATTTTCTGTATTTCATTTTCAAAGCTGAAGGAAGAAGGATATTTCAGGATCTCTTTAATTTTTGGAACAAGGGTATTAATCACAGGTTGATTGCTTGGTTCCTCATTTTCTTTACTAAATGTAGTCACTGTTTTAGCATAATTTTCTAATTTCTTAGGCTGATTCAAAGTACTAGGCTTTCCTTCTTTCTGTTTAGACTTCAAGTTGTACTTGTTTTGATTCTCTTTTGTCTTCTCTCCTTTACTTAATTCATATAATCGACTATTCATAAGGTATTTTTTATAGGCAGAATGAGTCAAATGAGGGGAGGTGGAGGTGTCACCTAGACAATGAATTTCTTGATCTTCTCCTTCATCCTCTCCTTCTTCATCATCAACCATGTTATTTTGAAGAGGAGTCTAGACCTTTTGATCATCTATATTCCTCTAATATCTTTGGAGGATCCAAGGAGCATTATTTAGTCTTCTGAAATTACCCATGTTGCCAGTATCTTGTTTGTTTATTTTAGTTTGTCTTCCCTCAAGTTTCATTTTTTCCATCTTTGTAGACAATGATTTAACCAATTTGGTCAATTCATCTACCTGAGGGTTGACACCAGAAGAATCAAAAGTTGAAGCCTCCATTTTTTGTTTTCTTCTCTCCCTATCATATTTTCCTCTTAGTTTATCAACTACCAATATATTTGATTCCACCTCTAATTCTGCATCTTTCATATGAGCCAAAGAGGTAGATATTCTCTCTCTTGATAGGAGGAAAAATTCAGGATCAAAGGCACTTGCATAAGTCATTTTGGAAGAGGTTTTAGTAGGTTTGATTTATGTAGGAATTTTATTGTACATTTTATTAAACCCTTTGGAAAAATATGAACTGATTCCCCTTCTTTCCTCTCGAGTGACCCAAACTTTATAATATAATACAAACAATATTTCTTAAAACCCAAATGCCTTAAAAAGGCACCATCAAGGGCTTCAATTCCAACAATTGATCCAAGAGTTAAACCCCTAAACCATTTCCTAGCTTCTCCATCAAGGCTTTGTACAAAAACTCTCATCCATACATCCTCATTTTCAATATTCAGATTATTAGCATAGCTATAAAAAGATACAAGGTGCTCCTCTGCATTTATGTCCTCTTCTCCTGTAAACTTGGGCATGTACATAAGAAAGTCTCTAACTAGGAGAGCATTCATAGGCTGAGGCAACATAAGAGGAGCATACCTAGCGGCCACTATGGAATCCATCCTATTTCTAGGAGGGTTTGCACCTGCCATTTGATTATGAAGAGGAGGATTATAAAATCTAGGAGAATTAGGGGGAGACTGGGTCCTTATTGGTACAACTATAGTCTGAATAATGGGTAGCTTAGGAGAAGGAAGAGTATATGATGGAGAAGTTTCAATTTTAACAAACATAGCTCGAGTCTTGTAAGAGGATGGTGGAAATTCCAAGGGAACTGAAGTTCCTTCTTCTTTGGTCACAAATATTTTAAGAGAGGGTGGAGAAGTAGAACCTAGGGTAGGAAAATCCTCTAGAACATAAGTTCTAAACTAACGTACAACATCAGGTGAGGCAAGCACGTCAAAATTTTCAAATCTTTCTTCCTTCAAATGGGGAGAAAAAGAGGAATAATCTACATGTAAATCTCCAAGATTTAAATTTCTAGGAGTTTCAACAAAAGGTAAAAGAGGAGCACTAGATACAAATACTGGTGTTTTAAAAGCAGAGTCGGGAAAATTTCCAGTAGTACCTGAAACAACAGTTGAAAAGCCTTCTTGAGAATCGTTTCCTTTGTTGATGATATTCTTTGGGTTAGCTTCAGGTATAGCCTGAGGTAAATGTGGATTAGACCTCGTGTTTCTTCCTTTAGGAGACACAAATGAAACAATGGAGTCATCAGGTGAAAACTGCAGTATTCAATGTACTGATTACTATTAAGATGGCAGGAAGAAGGTTGACTTCTATTAAACAAAAATTCTCAAGTCTGATACATAAAAATCCAGGGATGGCTCTGTCACATTACAACATTACAAAAAGAGTCTCATATCAACCATTCCGACCCCTCAATGACTTCTAATTCCTATCTTATAACCTCAATTGTGAATGATAGAATTACAATTCAAATCCCACCCTCTAGCATAAGATTGCCACTTTTGAAACTAAATTAACTACAACTGTACAATGAAAACTAAAAAATTGCTACAAACTAGGATAATGTTGGAAACTACCCTAACATCTTTAACATGCATGATGAAGTGTCCCTTGAGTGCATCTTCTTCTTGTCGGGTGTCCCTCTAGATTTCAAATGACATCCAAGCAACTGTCCCATACTCCTCTAGCCATCTAGAAATCATTGATCCTCTTGAAACCTCCAGAACAGGAGTTCACAACAAATTATGTAGCGCCAACTGTATTAGCAAGTTTGCGACAAAGTTCAAAATACATGAATATATAAGCCAGTTCTCAGTGCCAGGCGCTGCGAACTTTCCTTTAGTTTCTTAACATATTTAATAGAACCCCAAAATACCCCAAAAACCATCTTCATAGCTAGATATGTTGTAAAAAGTCATGATCTGGTATATGAGTGAATTGTTTTTGTTCATAGGCATCACTGTCCACCAAAATCTCAAAATTGCAAAAACAAGCACTGTCCAAAACTGAAATTGTTTTAAGGCATTTCATCTTTTATTTTCTGATTCTGGAATTCCTTCTTATGGAAACTTGGGCTAAAATATCCAAATTCTTCTTGGCCAGCTCCTTCCTGAAAGGTTGCAGTTCCATCTTTATCCCTCTGATCTGACTCTGGTAGGCTATATTATGTCTCTATAATTTTTTAAGCTACATGTGGAGAGGTCTAAATGTTTTATCTATGAACTTGGACTTTACAAGAGTTCCACGATACATATCCATGAGATCATTTAAATTCTTCTTTTCAACTAACTCCTCACTTTTTAATTTAGCAAATTCATCTCTGGCCTCTTTAAGATTTCCGTTCAACCTATTAAAGGTAGGATTTTCTGGAGGCGTAGTTATGTCTACAACTTCAATGGGCTCTTCGATAGGTACAATTTTTCCCTTTATCTGGATGGGGGATTTCACTGAAAATTTCTCCACAATGATTTATTTCTTTTTTTATGCTCTATTAATAGGTCTCTTGGTCTTGACCTTGTCTGCAGCAAGTGATGAGGAGAACAATAAATTTCTCCCTCTCAGACTTGTGGTTCTAACTAAAGGGGTCTCCACTGGACTGGGAGCTAGAAAAGGTGAAACCTCTCTTTGTGGGGGCTGAGAAGATCCTCCTTATTATACATCTTCCTTTGTTGCTTCATCATATTTAACTGTATCCATGCTCTTCCTCTTCTTGTTTATATTTTCATGTACAGTCTTGTCAGCCTGAAGAGGGGTTTGTATCTTGGACTGTGGAGTAGGAGAAATATTTAATTGGAAGTGTGAAGAAGTAATGAATTCCTCCCAATCAATGTTTTTCTTCCTTTATTCCTCCATCAAAAGAATTTTAATCATCTCTGAATGAAAAACACTTATCTCAACTACCTTAGATTTAGCCTGGACTCTGTCAACCATTTTTCCAATACTTCTAAACAAATAAAAAGGAAGATTCCTAAAATATTTTCCTGTGAAGTGAAATAATAGTCTTATGTGATACTGATAAATCATGTTGAATCTGATTTCAGAGTTAAATTATCTTTGTATCACCCTCAACATCTTATCAAAACCCTCAATCATATGGTTCCTAGGCACTCCTTTTGATAAATTGTCTCCTTGATATTCTGGTTTGAGGAATTCTTTGGAGAAGGTTGCATTTAGGTTCATGGATTTAAACCATATCTCCCAAATATTAGGTATTTCAGTAGCTGCTTCTATGGTCATTTCACATACCTCAAATTCAAGTACCCCAACCTTGATCTTGGTCCCATCAAAGTTCAGGGAAAATTCCTTGGTGACCTCGGGGCACCCCCTCTGCATTTTCTGACAGAAATTTAAACAACCCACTCTTTGGAAAACTTCCTTGATCATGGGTTCAAAAAAAAACAACTGCATGTCATAGGGCTTAGTCCTCACAATGCCCCCTCCTTTTTTAATTTTCTTCTGTTGATTATCCATCAATGCTGGAAAACCTCAACACAAAGTTTAAATGTTTTCTCACAGGTAAAAAAAAGAAAATGAGTTAGGGTTTTAGGGTAAGACTCCTTTTAAATATCAGTGGGGGTGGGAAATTTGTAATTCAAAGATTTAATTCCCTCCAAGAATGAGACCAGGTATTCTTTCAACTATGGGGAACATGGGAAAAGAATACTAGAAAACTATTTGTGAAACAAGCCCAACAGATTTGGTATGACAACTTTATGAATTTCAGGTTTGTACAGGGACAAAAAATCTAAGTTGGAATCAAATGACTACTAGTAGGGTTAAATTAATCAGATCAACCAAGAATATGGACCACAACAAGTTTGCAACAAACAATTTTCTGGAGTAAGTGCTAGAACAAAGAATTCACAGCACTGGGTTGACTGTGCAAGGTTCACAATGCCGAAGCAAGGTTTTTGGAAAACCTAGGTTTGGATAAGAAAATAAGTTGTAAATGAACAATGGATGTGGTAGTTTAAAAAATAGGGTGTTTTATAGCTTCATAAGACCAGATTCAGGGTGTGAGAAAAAAACTCTGGAGTTGATCAACAATTTATGAGAAAGTTCGCAGCGCCAGACAGGAGTTCACAACACCACCAAAAGAAATAATCACCCAACCTTTTCCAGACCTTAAAATAAGGTGGGAAATCTCATGGAGTACCTAGTGTTCTGGAGATAACTACTGACATCACCGGATTTTCTCAAGAAGAACCTCAAGTAGTCGAAGCACAAACCATCTTCTAGCACCAGTTCGCAATGGAGTTTGTAGCACCAGCTGCTCCAAAATTCTATTTCAGTGCTTCAATGAAACTGTTAGGATTTGAAATTTATGATCCCTCTAAGTTGTTAGAGATAATCTTAAAAAAAATACAAACTCCTATCATGTCAGAAAGTGAATGATTATCTTAAATGAAAAAGGGTACTTTGATGGCACTGCAAACTCTACAAGTGAGTCAACAATGCTTAAGTTACAAACTGATCTGACCTCATGAGCAAGTAAAGTGATAGATGGAGGTACTTGACACAACTTATGAGAGAGATTTCAAGGTGATGATGTTAATTAGAAAGATGTGACTGCTAAGGGAGTAACATTATTTGTCATGATAATTTCAAATTTGACCCACGACATAACCACACCACAAGACCTTAGACTAATTCTAAAAGACTTGGTTTATTGAAAAAAAAAGGAAAATGACTCTAGGAGGAAATCATAAAACTAAA
Organism: Picea engelmannii; assembly: GCA_009831015.1. NCBI lineage: Eukaryota > Viridiplantae > Streptophyta > Pinopsida > Pinales > Pinaceae > Picea > Picea engelmannii. Next base: position 276,902 of record ML790121.1, on the reverse strand, counting down.
AATAACTTATGACTCAACAAAAAACCTAAGAAATGATTTTTTTGACCCTCCCAAAACTTTATGTGATAACAAATGTCAAAACCATTTCTGATACCACATGATCTGAAAATACCACACGATTTATGATACCAACTTGATCCTTAAATATCAACAAACTCTAATACTAATTTATCCCAAAGGATCCTTAGATTCCAATTAGTTTATATGAAGATACTAAACATTTGACTAGATTCGGGAATATAAATGATGATCACTTGACTATTTGCGAAATATCATGTGAATGTATTTGTTATCCATAAACTTCATTAATCCTGATGAATATTGTGAAATGTAAATGAGATAATACAACCAAAAATAAAATAACTCAAATACACATGTAATTAACATACATCATTGCATCTTTAAAGTCCCTTTAAATATCATGATTGTTCTTCACCATCTCAAAAATTCCAAATTACATTACAATATAGGCTAACAAAAACACAATTTTGAAGATAGTCCGAGAATTCACTACTCAAGTGAAAAAATGGAGTACATTGTTGAATTCCTAGCATAAACTCATGCAAAATTGATATAAAATACTTGAAATTTCATCACGGTACCCCTTGACATAGTTTATGGTGTTAACTCATATGCCATGTACCTTCAACATGCATTACGAGGTAAAAACTCACATCTAATTGTGTCTCAGGATGTGTGCCCACATTGGAATGTGTGTGCAAAGATTTGGAATGTGTGACTTCTACCTTGGGGTGAATTCCATCAAATAGGTGTCCCGTCTAACCAAGTTCCAAAATTTGTGGCATATAGTTCATAACCAATTCCAAACTATATGTTATTTTCCAGCTTCATTTAATTACAAATTCATGGGTTTGTTTTAACATACCATATCCATGGCATGTTGGTTAACAATCATGGCATAGAAAGTGGAGGTCAGGGGTTCTATTCCCTACGACATTTATGTTTGGTTTTGTAAATGGTTATTATTATTATTATTATTATCTCTCTCTCTCTCTCTCTATATATATATATATATATATAACAACCCGATGCAAATCTCTTGGTATGTCGTTTATAACACAAATATAATTATAGTTAAACAATGTACATGTAACTCCCACACAAAGTTTCTAGTAGCTCCTTGTTTCAGTTATATGGAACATAACATGATCAAGGGCCAAGAGTTGGTGTCTTAGGTCCTCAGCCATTTCACCACTCATTTGACACTTTATACCATTTCAAATATACAATATTCCAAATATATAACAAGGAACATGGTGTGGCACATTAGTAAGTCGAGCTTTGTTAAGACCTTTGATGACTTATGGAGGTCATGGGGTCGATTTCTATGGACTCCAAAATTTTACAATGCATTAAACATATAGGCCAATGGGAAGCTACCACATGGAAAATTCTCATTGGCTACCTAATTTCACATGTCAACACACCATTATACCACTCATATGCCAACTCAACTTGCCAACTCATCTGCCCAATCAATAGATCATTCCATGTGGCACCTTGGGGTGTGGCCACATCACTTGTATGTGTTGATGTTTTGGTATTTGTTGGAGGTATTAACTTCTAGTATAACCTTTGTACTTAGAGTAGAATATTTCAAAAGCAAGAGAACCATTAAACATATGTAGAATTACCCTAGAAGAGATGTCAGCCCAAGGAGAACAATAATAAAGAAATAGAAGGCCCTAGAAAGAGAAGTCGGCCCCACCTGAAAAATTCACTTGAAAAAGATAGTATAAATAAGGAGGCACCTTAAATTATTTGGACACACTCAGTCACTCACTCAGCTAGTGCACAAGTCTAAGGAGAAACAATTTCAACAAAAGGAGGTGCAAGTCTGGAGAGAGCAGTGTTGCAGTTGTCGTGGATTATTCTTAGTCTTTTTGGTATCTCTCTTGTTTTATTCTCTTGGTAAAGGTACACTTCTATTAGTACATCCTCTTGATATTTTTCTGCTGCTACAACAATGGTATTTCTATTTAGGGTTTATCTATTGGTTCTAGTGGAATTTCTAGAATCTATCTTGGTAAAGGTTATTGTGCTCAAGGGTGGCAATTGTAAGTTCCTATGGTTGGGCGACAATGATGTGACATTGTCTATGGTTAAAGGAGCATATAAAATTTTTAACATGGAATCATATCTAGTTTCCTTTATAATAGTCTAACCACTAGAAGGAATATCATTAGTTTCCCTCATTGATAAGCTCGTTGAGCACTTACAAAACCCACCAAGAAGGCCACCTAAAGAGGGCACATATTTTCCCTAGATTAGATCTACAAAATTTTGAAGTTGAAAAATTAGGGTTTCCTCATAAAACCCTAGGTCAAGGAATCTGGAATCTATTCATTGAGTTGAAGTTTATTCTTGAATAAAGGAGGTTACCTTGGCATAGCGCACCCACTGGTAAGTTAAAATTCCTTTTTTGCAAAATCTTAATTTTTTGTCATATTTCCAGTGCCCAGGAAAAAATGACTATCAGTAGTAAGCTTGATGAGAAGCTTGAGGGTGTTGATAATTTATGATTATGGAAATGTAGAGGATGCTCATCCTAGAGGAAAATGGTCTAGAAGGACCCATAGAAGAATAAGTTGCAGAGCCAGAGGGAGATGAGACTAAGGAAAATTACAAGACAAGTTTGGTTAAGGAAAAGAGGATCATTGCAAATTATATCAAGGATCACTTGATCCCCCATGTATCATCATTAAATACCCCTAAAAAAGTGTTCGATGCATTATCCTGATTATATGAAGGAAAGAATATCAATCGAAAGATGACCTTGAGGACACAACTCAAGAATGCGAAGATGCAAAATTCAGAAACCATTCAATCCTACTTCACAAGGGTGTATCAAATCAAAGAACAATTTGAAGCCATTGGATACACAATTGAAGAATATGAGATAGTAATGACTACATTGAATGGTATCCCAAAGTCTTGGGAATCATTCATTTAGGGAATCTATTCTATAAGAAAGCTAACAAATTTCAGCAGGCTCTTGGAAGATTGCACTCAAGAAGAAGTCATACTGGCAGCAAGAGAAGAAAAGTTGGTAAATGATGATCAAGCACTAGAAGTACATGCAATAAAAGGAAAGATAATGAAATAGGAACATCCAGCCAAGAAGTTTCAAAAAGTCATGGAAGTCTCAAAAGACTCAAAAATATTACTCAATCTATAAATGCTTCTACTTCTAGAAGATGGGACACATTGCAATAAATTTTCCTCTCATGAAAGAGAAGATCAAAAAAGGACAAAGTAAAAGACATCATGTTCATGTTGTAGAAGATGATGAACCTGTTAAAAATAAAATAAAATATTACGATTCAAGTGAAGAACATGTATTGATATCATCCCTCACAGTAACAATCACTCATGGAAGTGACACATGACTTGTTGATAGTGGTTCTTCTAAGCACATGACCGGTTACAAGGATTCTCTCTCAGATCTGGCTCAAAAGGATTCACCTCATAAGGTGAAGTTTAGTGATGACTATCAATATCCCATTAAAGGAGTAGGAGAAACCTCCTAAAAGTTGGATTTCGAAAAACCCTTGAAGATAAAAGATGTCTTGTATGTACCCAGTATAAATAAGAATCTTCTTTCCATCTCCTCATTGGAAGATAAAGGATTCAGAGTTGCCTTTATTGATGGTGAAGTTTTTATGTGTCCAAGAGGAAATTCTCTTGATGATGCTATTGTGATTGGTGTCCAAGAAGGAGGTCTATACAAATTAAAGGGACACTCAGATTCAACATTAGTACAAAACACCATAAATCCAAGTGAGCTATAGAATAGAAGGTTTTCTCACTTACATTACAAATCATTACCAATAGTAAGAAAGATGGTAACAGGTTTTCCAGAGATTTAGGTGGATCATGAAGGTACATGCAAAGAATGTGCACAAGGAAAGAACGTAAAGAGTCTATTTCCAATCAGTGACAACAAAGCCAAAATATTTTTGGACATCGTGCATCGAGACGTGTGTGGACCAATGTCAACTACTTCACTTAGCAGGTATGTATATTATGTTTCATTTATTGATGATTTCTCACATAAAATTTGTATTTATTTATTGAAAATGAAAAGTGAAGTATTTAGAAAGTTCAAGGAATTCAAAGCCCTTGTATAAAATCTCTCTGAAAAAAAAGATAAAGAATTTGAGATTAGATAATGGAGGAGAGTTCAGCTCATATGACTTCAAATTATTTTACAAAAAAGTTGGGATTAAGAGGGAGCTCACTACTCCCTACAATCCGCAGTAGAATGGGGTAGCAGAAAGAAAGAAATGAACAATAATGGAAGCAATAAAGGCTATGATTCATGATCAAAACTTACCTATGTATCTATGGGAATAAGCAACCATGATTGTTGTATATGTGAAAAACAAAATTCCTCACCGTGTACTTGGGAACAAGACACCAGAAGAAATGTTTACAGGAGAAAATCCAGAGGTTAGCCACCTATGGATATTTGGTTGTCCAGTGTATGTGCATGTTCCCAAAGATAAGATATCAAAGTTGGATCCTTCAGGAAAGAAGAGTGTATTTGTTGGATATAGTGAGACATCAAAGGCATAAATATTCTACATCCATGGTTATAGATAGATCAAGGTTAGCAGAGATGTTTCCTTTGATGAGGATGCAACCTTCAGTAGATCGAGGCAACATCATACATATGAGATCCATTATGAGTGTAATTTATACTCCAAAATGAATTTTTTTGAATACTTTGGAATGCTTATCTTATATGTCTTAGATTTACATGAGGAAGCACCATAAAGATGAAAGTTCAGGTTCAGGGATTAGTTTCAGGAAGAGTTCATTTAGGGGGAGTATCCCCGAGGAAAGTTCAATTAGGGGGAGCAACCCCGAATGGAAAGATACCTTTTCCATTGATGACAAAGGGGGAGAGATTTATCAGATGCAGGATAGAAATGCTTGGAGAGAGAGAAGATAGACATGTAGACATGGGGATTATCCCAAGGAGAGTTCAGTCAGAGGGAGAATCCCCAAAGGGAGATACCCCTTTCCATTGATTTCAAAGGGGGAGAGATAGAAACATTGATGAGGAGTATAAGCTTGAATGTTATCATGACTAAGTGTTGCCATCAATGTTGGTGTTGCCAACAATGCCAAAGGGGGATATTGTCAGACAGTTGGATTAGGTTGATGGAAAGTTGGTATGGATTGTTGGTTGTCATTGATGTCAACCATTGGAGAATAATATTGTATATTGATGTCAACCCTTGGAGAAAGTCCGGTAGCGAAATCCGGTAGCATAAAGGTTTGGGTAATGGACCCAAGATTGTTTGATGTATAATGGTATGAGTTTTAATATATTTGAAGGTACGACTATTCTATATGGGTAGTGCATGTCATTTCATTTTCGGTGGTATGTGGAACGTCACATAACTCCTCATGGTTAGAGATTTATGGCCATGTGAAGTTGGAGAACCTAGGTTTGGGTAATGGACCCAAGTTTGTTTGATGGATAATGGTATGAGTTTTGATATATTTGTAGGTAATACTATTTTATATGGATATTACATGTCATTCTATTTCTAGTGGTATGTGGAACTTCACATAACTCCTCACAGTTAGAGAGTTATGGCCATGTGAAGTTGGAGAACCCTCATGAGTCATCTAGAAGCCCCAAAAAGTCAAAGTGGTTTAAGAGATTTTAGAAGGTAAATAATAAAGTGAAGTGATGAGTGTACTATAAGTCAAAGTGAATACAAAATAAATAATTTAAATAATAAATTTAATGGAGAAATTACTAAGTGGACAAGTGGTTAGAAGTGGGTTAGCCCTAAAATAAGGAAAGTGGGTTAAGATGGTTAAAAGGTAACCCCTTGAGGAAGCTACATGAAAGTTTAAATAAGGGGCAAGGATCTCTCATTTTAATCAAACTTGAACATATTGAATATATACAGGTGACTGAGGTAACGAATGTATATCTAATCCAAATTTCAGAGGGAAGGGGAAGTAAAGAAGGCCAAAATTCAAGGGAGGATAAATTCTTTTGATGATGCTTTCTAAGGTATGTTATTTACAAGTCATCTCCCCATTTTCACAATAATTTTTTTTCTAGAATGATTCAGACTGTGAAATTGGGAGGTCATTGAGGAAACATATCCAAGTAGCTGTGATACAAATTTCAGCATGTGGGTCGTTGCATTTTTGGAGTTACAGGCTGTGGAAAATAGGGTTTGTGGCTAGCCCTGAAACTAGTCTAAAACATGTGTTTCGGGTAAAAATGTCATAAATTATTCATAACATATCCAAATTCAGTAAGAAAAAATGTGTGGGTTAGAGTACAATATTTATTATTCCGTGTACAATTTTCATATCCATTAAAAAAATATTATGTGCGGGGCATGCTCTACAAGTTCACTCTCTAGAATAAGCCAAAATTCAACAAGGTATGCCATTTTTTCTATAATTCCTTTTTTGAGAGGTTCCAAGTAGTGAAACCTGGAGGAATTGCATAAAAATCACTGAAGAACAATGTGTACTATTTTCATATCTGTATTCATTACAGGTACATAGTTATGGTTATTTCAAGTTAGGGTTGTTGACTAATACAAAACTAGTCATGTGAGACTAAAGTAAAGTTTGATGAAAATTCTAGTCTCTTGTTGTTAAAGTTAAGGAAGGTTTGCAGGTATGTGATCATATACAACAGGTCTATTACAGAGTTAAAAATCAGATTTGGATGATGAAATTGATGAGGTATTTTGGTTGAGGTACATGTTGGGTACATGGTTGAGACAAGTAGTTGATGAGTTGATACATCCATGAGGTGTATAGTCGATGATGTTGGTACATATTTATGAGTCATAGTTGATGAGTAGTTAATACATGATTGGTACATACTTGGTACATGGTTGGAGGCACTTGTTAGTAGTATTGTTGACACATGGTTTATAGATGATGTAGCATACTTGTATTGGTATATTATTAGAAGCACATATTGATCTTGGTGATGGTTATGAGTTGTTGTTTTATGCTTGGTTGATGCACATCTTTGAGAGTTGTCTTGGTGATTGATCTTGGTCAGTAGATATGATTTGGTTGATAAGATTGATGAGACAGGTTGTTGTGATAGGTTGTTTGGACAGATTGTTGTGACATGTTATTTGTACAGGTTTGGTGCATGGTTGATGCACTTGTTCATGGTACAGGTTGAGGTACATATTGGTGCATGGTCGATGAACTTGTTTATGGTACAGGTTGATTACAGGTTGTTTGGTACCGGTCAGTGCATGGTTGATGCACTTTTTATGGTACAGGTTGATTACAGGTTGAGGTATAGGTTAGTGCATGGTTGATGCACTTGTTTATGGTACAGGTTGGTACATGATTGATGCACTCATTTATGGTACAGGTTGATTACATGTTGATTGGTACAAGTTTACAACAATATATCTCATAGTGATAGTGTGACAATGGTTCCATCATTCTACTTATATGTCTGGGTAGTTGTACGGGGAAAGGACAGATGGTTGTAGCCAACTTCCAGTTGTAGCCGAAGAACATAGGGGGTTGTAGCCTCCTTCTGGTTGTAGCCGGAAAATTGGGGAGTTGGAGCTTCCCTCAGGTTGTAGCCTCCTTCTAGTTGTAGCTGGAAAACAAAGGAAGTTGGTGCTTCAAACGAATGTAATTCTTAAAAACATGTAAGAAAAAATAATTATGTGGTTTTCTCCTGCTTTGGGTTTCCATGTAAAACATTGGTGTACTGTGTATGTGTGTGATTTCTCATTTGTTCATTGTTTATTTAATCTGCAAATATTGGATGATAATGATACATTGATATAACACTTGCATTTTATGGTGAAAAAGGATTAAATTTCTCTATTACTGATTCAACCTCTCTCTTGGTAATCCAACATGATTTTCCTATGGAAGTTCAGGAGTTATTGGATGAGTTTGTTGAAATTATGGTGGATGCGTTACCTCATACTTTACTACCTATCAGGAGTATCAGTCACCATATTGATCTTATTCCGGGAGCAAGGTTTCCGAAAAAGCAGCATACAGGTTAACCCCTCAGGAGAATAAAGAGGTCAAGGAGAAGGTCCAAGAGTTGTTGGATAAAGGTTTGATTAGAGAAAGTTTGATCCCATGTGTAGTACCAACTGTGTTGAGTCCAAATAAAGATGAAGGCTGGAGAATGTGCACAGATTCTAGAGCCGTCAATAAGATAACCATTAGGTATAGATTTCCTTTACCCAAAATGGATGATTTGATGGATTGTTTGAGTGGAGCTAATTATTTTTCCAAAATATACTTGAAGAGTGGTTATCATCGGATAATAATGAGAGAGGGAGATGAATGGAAAACAACATTTAAAACAAATGAAGGATTGTATGAGTGGCTTGTTATGTCGTTTGGTTTAACGAATGATCCAAGTACGTTCATGAGATTAATCAATGAAGTACTCAAAGATTTTATTAGTAAATTTGTAATCGTTTATCTAGATGATATCCTAGTTTTCAGTAAGACTGAAGAGGAGCATTTAAGACACTTGAATATGGTGTTGAGAAGGTTGCAGCAAGAAAAGTTGTTGGTAAATTTAAAAAAATGTTCTTTTATGAATACAAGACTTGTATATTTGGGATTTGTAATCTATTCAAATGGATTGAAGATGGATCTAGAGAAGGTGAGGGATATAAGAGAGTGGCATTCTCCAAGAAGTGCGTTTGAAGTCAGAAGTTTGCATGGGTTAATAAGCTTTTACAGGAAATTCATTAGGAATTTCAGCAGTATTTGCGCACCCATACTGGATACCATAAAGAAGGAGCATGGATATTTTAATTGGATGAAAGAAGCCCATAAATGATTTAGAGTGTTGAAATAAAATATAATAGAACAACCTATTTTAGCTATGTCATATTTTAAGAAGACTTTCTAGGTAAAATGTGATGAAAGTGGAGTAGCCATTGGTGCATTTTTAAGTCAAGATGATAAGCCCGTTTCTTATTTCAGTGAGAATCTGAATGATGTTAAGAGGAAGTAATTGACCTATGACAAGGAATTTTATGTTGTAATTCAAGCTTTGAAAAAGTGGAGGCATTATATCATATCGAAGGAGTTTTTTTTGTATATGACAATCTGGCTTTGCAGTTCATAACCAAACAAGAGAAATTGAATAAGAGACATTCCAAATGAGTACAATTCATGCAGAATTTTACTTTTTTCATTAATGATATTAGTGGAAGTGATAATAAAGTTGCATATGCTTTGAGCAGGAGATGTTTAATCTTGTAGGAATTCCAAGTGGAGACTTTGGGATTTGAACACCTCAAGGAGATGTATCAGGAAGACCTGGATTTCAAGGAAGCTTACGAAGCATGTGAAAATCCTTTGTTAAGGGGTAGAAATAAATGGATGGAGTTTTTGGTCCAAGAAGGACTATTGTTCAAAGGAATCCGATTGTGTATCCCGAAATGCTCAAAGAGGGACAATTTGCTAAAGGAGAAACATAGTGGAGGATTGGTTGGACATTTTGGCCATGATAAAACATATGCACAATTGACTTATTCATGTTATTGGCCAGGAATGAGGTCTTATGTGAAGAAGTTCATGGAAAGATGCAAAATCTTCCAGTATTATAAAGTAAAGTAGAAAAACACCAGATTGTACCAACCATTTCCTATTCCAGACAGGTCGTGGGATGCTATACGTATGGATTTTGTTCTGGGATTGCCAAGAACCTAAAGTGGAAATGATTCAATATTTGTGGTGGTTGGCATATTTTGGAAGATGGCACATTTTATACCATGTCATAAAACCAATGATGCTACACACATAACGAATTTGTTTTTGAAGGAGATTGTGAGATTGCATGGGTTACCTAGTAGTATAGTTTTAGACAGAGACACTAAATTTGTGGGACACTTTTGGAGGACCTTGTGGAAGAAGTTGGGGACAAATTTGTATTGTCAGACAGATGGAAAAACTGATGTAGTGAATCAAATCTTAGGGAACATGCTAAGGAGTTTTGTCATTGAACATAACAGTCATTGGGATCAAATTCTGCCTCAAGCGGAGTTTTCATATAATGACTCACCAAATAAGAGCTCTGGTGAGAGTTCATTCTAGATAATATATGGAATGCATCTAAGAGGAATTTTAGAATTGAGAGATTTGGGACGAGCTGAATTTCAAAGTGCAAGAGAAAAGCATTTTGATGCAGAGATGCAAAAGTTGCATGATCAAATCAAAGGACAACTACATGATAGTAGAAAGAGATACAAGAACATAGTAGACCAGAGAAGAAGAGAGGTGAATTTTGAAACCGGAGATCAAGTCTTGAAACACCTGAGGAAGGAAACATTTCTAAAAGGGAAATATAATAATTTAAAGATGAAGAAGATAGGACCTTGCAATATCCTCAGAAATTTTCTACAAATACTTATAAGGTTGAATTTCCAGAGGACATTGGAATTTCACCAATATTCAATGTATCAGACTTATACCCTTACAATATGCATGACAAAGAAGGGAAATATGGTTGAGAGGAGATTCAATGGAAGAAACATATGCCCATAGTAGAGAAGCCACAGATAGAAAAGATTTTGGATTAGAGAATTGCTAAGAAAAACAGGAGGAAAACTCATTATGAATATCTGGTTAAATGGAAAGATCATCTAGTAGAAGATGCCAGTTGGATAAATAAAATTGAGATCCAAAATCATGGAAAGATAGTGGGGGAGCTCATGGAAATGAGTCCATCAATATTATTGTCCAGAGGAGTATGATGTAGGAGCATCATCGTCAACATTCAATGAGGCACAGTGGAAGAAAAATTAGCATCTAGGCGTAGCGCACTTAATTGGTTTGGATTCCAAGGAGGGCACCTCACATTAATTTTGAAAACCTTTGTAATTAAAGTCCCCAAAGGATCTTGGAGCTAGAGCCATTGTAAACACTCTAGGAAATATTAATTTCCTTAATTACCTGTAGGATTGTACATATTTTTAGCATCAACTCATATTTGGGTTGTAAATGATCATTTGTTTTAATAATCTTAGTGGTAGAATACTTTAATTATGATATGAAATAACTAGAGTAGTCGGGAGGAAGGAACGATAATCCCCTTCATGTATAAATTTATGTAATTTATGCCTAAAAGAGGATGCTGAAGAGAGTTGTATAGAGTTTTTGTTGAAAGAAGCTAAAGGCTATTGAAATCTTTGTAAATGTTTGTTGAAGGAATATCAAAGAGAATATTTGCTTCACATTTATGAGTTTGCTTATCTCTGATTCATTGGGTAATGTTATGTTATCTATTTTCTGTGTTTGTATGTGTATTTTATGGTTGAATGAATGGGCCTTTGATATTATGTAAGTTTCAATTGTTTCTCTTATAAAATCCTAGTGCAAGGAGTGCATAGTTCCCACGCAAGGAGTGTGAAGGAAGATCCGTTTATAGGATCAATAACTTAGGAAAGATAGCATGGATTGCGTAGAGCGAGTGTAAGGAATGCACATATACTCGTAGGAGTATAAAATCTCGAAGGATAGACTCATGTAAGGTGTGCACAGGGCCAACACTTAGTGAAGTGTTGAAAAATTTCAAGGAGAGTGAGTGGAAAGAGTACACATGAGATTTTCATAAATCTCAAGCAACAGAGAAGCACAAGACGTGCGCTAGGGTTCAAGTCACTTAAAGTGACAAAGCTTAGGAACAATAGCGAGCAAAATCCTTTGAACAAAGAATACTTTTTATTTTTCAATGTTGTGTGGATGGGATATTTCTAGAGGGAGTAAGATCTCTCATAGTCATCAGATATGAGAAATAATCCCGACCGTTACTCTTCTAAGTCCTTCGGAATTTGTCGCTCCAGAAAATTTGAAGTGTTGTTGCAAGTGCGAGAAAAAACCCTGAAGCTTCGAAGCCCAAAGCAGATGCTGACCATTGGAAATAATTCAAAGTTCGGCTCTCCAGAAGATATTGGGTGTAAATTTCTTTGGCACAAAAATCCCCAAAGGCCCGAAGCCCAGAATCCATCTTGACCATCCATTGACGAGGACATGTGGACCATTGATTAATAGCCTTCACCAGTTCAATACTCTGGAAGATTGTTGACATAAGTTGTTAAGGTGAGAAAATCTCTAAAGTCCCGGAGCTCAGAGTAAATCTAGACTGTAGATTTAGAATGGAGTAGGGACCATCGATCCCTAACTTATTCAAAAATTCAGTGTTCGACGATTCGAGGGAAAGTGGGGTTCAAGGTGTGAAAAACCTCGAAGCCCAAAATTTGGAGTAAGCATAAACCGTTGATCTGAGGTGGAAGTCAGCCATCCAATCTATAAGTTTGGAATTTGTAAGTTCATAGGTATTGCACATTGAAGTGAGGAAAACTCCCGAAGCCCAGAGCCCTGGAATTTCTGTGAGTCATAGATCGTAGCGCAAACTGTGAACCATCGATTCCCATCCTTATTAAGATATTCACAAATTCAACATTTGGGGGAATTGTAGTGCATTGTTTCAAAAATTCCGAAGCCCGGAGCTTTGAAGTTCCATATTTCCTATCATTTAAAGGTTTAGCCTATAGTTTTCATCCCGAGGCCATGTAAATTTCTCCGCTGAAATAGCAAGACCCTTGCGAACAAGAATTTTTGTGTAGGAGAAAGGAGAGGGGTCTATGGTAAGGAATTCTAAGGGTTCAGGGAGGACCCAAGAGATAATTCAACTCCTTAGTGTGAATGATACTTAGACTGGGAGGTCACGTGAGCCCCTAGGAGTGGTGGGGGTTTGCATAAATTTTGTGCATATAGTTGACATTTTTCGCACCATTTAAATGCATGGATGCAGTGATGAAACAATGTAGGAAAAAAGTAACTTGCCCGAATGATCTTTTGGGCGGTGGTCATCCGGATTAATGACCATTGCATGATCGAATGTGGAAATCATTCATAATTATCTTGGTCTCATCTAGGGTGAGGCAACGTCGAAGAAGCATTTCGATGCCTCTATGGTAGAGGATGTCTTCTATGAAGAGGTATCGTGAGGCTTGGTGTCAAATACGATGATGATCTTCATGAGATAAGTGTGGCCCGAACTTTTGAGTGTGGAGATATACTAAAATATTATCGCACCATGGATCTGTGGAGAATATGAGGAACAAATTCTCATCCAAGAAGTTTTCTTTGATCGGGGGGTCGAAAGAGTCGGAGGGAAATTCTACCAGGAGTTTAGAAAGAATGAGGGATTTCTCTCTCTTGGGGGTGGTAAAATCTAGGTCTTATTCTTCAAGGATGACGATCCAACAAGTAAATTTTCTATTGATCTAGTGAAGACTCAATAGGTAATGTATGGGGTTGGAATCAACGATGACTTTGGTGGTAAAAATCAATATATAATGGCATAGCTTTTGAAATATGAGAACGAATACAAGGGATAACTTCTCTCCATGATTGTACTTAAGGGGTGGCCCAAAGAGGTTCTTGTTGATGTAGTATATAACATGTTGGCATTGGTCATCGTCGACGCAAATGATGACTCCAACAACCGAGATGTCGGAGGAAGATAGATAATGTAATCCGTATCATAGTCCCGGGGACCGATCAAAGGGGTTTTGCTGAGGGTATCCTTTAGTGAATCGAAAGGGTCCTGGGCATGATGGTCCCATTGAAATGGGATGTAATGGCAGAGAAAGCATAGGAATCCATGGGAGTGAATGGCATAGTCAGGTATGAAACATCTCAAGAAGTTTGCTTTTCCTTGGAGGATTTGAAACTAGCATAAGTTCCTAGAAGGGGGGATCACATTGTTTGCCTGAACTTTAAGTGGGTCTACGGTGATACTATGAAGCCTAACAGGTGACCTGTAATGATGCAAAAGACACATTTCAATAGGTTGAGACATATGTTATACCTTCAACAACATTCAAAGATGATCTGTAGGTCCTCTATGTGTTGGGAACATTTCTTAGATCGAGCGGTGAGGTCATATAAGTAGGAAAGGATGATGTGAGTGATATCGTGGAAGGTGTATGCCATTGTGCATTGTAAAGTGGCCCCAGTGTTTTTGAGGCTGAAGGGCATAACGCGATACGAAAAGGTGCCCCATGGGGTTGTAAAGGCGATTTTGTATTGATATGCCTGTTGGATGTGAATCTGGTTGTAGCTAGAAAATACTTCCATGAGGGAGAGGACTTTGTGATCGGCACAAACATCGATGACTTGATCGATAAAGGGAGTAAGGAAGTTGTCTTTGGGACAATCTTGGTTGAGGTCACAAAATTTTGTGCAAACGTGAATGGTGCCTTGTTTTTTATTGACCGAAATGGGTTTGGAATCCCAGGATGTGTATGAAATGGGGTATACGAAGCCAACAATATAGAGTTTTTCGATCTCATCTTTGAACGCCATGGATTTGTATGGGTGAAGGGGGCGTTGATTTTGGCGGACAGGGAAACGTCAGGCCAAGTGTCAATGCGATGTTCAACAATGGTTAGGTATAACCCTGTCATTTTAGTGTATGACTAGGAAAACACATCTCGATATTCCTGGAATAAGGATTTTTATGCTACGATTTCCTCTGGGCAACATGCTTCCCCTAGGGTGATTTCTTCCATGACATTGGGTTTGACCAAAATGTCAATTTTGATGGTGGGTGATATATTGGTGATGTTACCTTCTTCAAAGGCGTCAGGGATAGGTATTAGATTTTTTAACTAGTCTATATGGCCATAAGTGATGAAATATTTTGTTTAGATGGTATAGACATGGGTGTCTGCTGGAGGGTGGAAGGCATTGTGTGTTAGAAAAAGGGATCGATGATGAAAATCATCCCATGGGTAATTAGGTGTGCATATGACTTCTAAAATGTCTTCATCAGACTGAAAGGTGATGGAGTATAAGGATTATGTAACTGTCGTGAGTGGGGTGTCAAGATTCGTGGGTATAGTTGGTAAAGGTTGGATGTTGTTATTGGATCTTGAGGTAGATGGAACTATAGGAGGTGATGAGGAGTTGTTAGTAGACATCATGAACCAAATATCCATATATGAACTAGATGTATTGTGTTATGGAGGGTGGGGAATCTCATAAAACAATGTTATAGGGGAGTTGGGGGGTTTGGGGGGAAGTCCTCACATCGTGGTGGAATGACCAGAGGGGTTAATGGACATGAAGTGGTCATGTCCTGAGTGTTTTGATGGTGCTTGTTTACGGTCATTTGCGCTGAAGGTGGTATACTTGGTAATGAGTGGGAAGGAGGCCCTCCAACTTGTGTGTCCCTCGATGATGAGTGGACAAAGATATGCGTAATGGTCCATATGATAGCATAGTGTGCATGGGCATCACATATGCTCATTAACTGACGTAGAGATATATAGAATGCCAGTAATTGGTTGTACTGATGAGATGGTTTGGGATGACTTAGGTAATGTGGTTTGGCGTACTGCTGCTAAAGTGTCCCGATAATGAGGGAGGTTTGGGTAGTGGTGCGTATAATGTCTGTATTGAGAAGAAATGGTGCAAACATGCTTGGCTCTCAAACTAGGAGGTTTGGAGGAGGAAGGTTTCGGTGGGGCCGATAGCGATACTGGTGTGGGTAGTAGTGGTGTACTTATGGGATTTGGAATGATATTTTGTAACTTGGTAAAGTGGGGCAAAGATTGGTAGTGTGTCCAACGGTGTTGCATAAGTCACATGGAGGTGGTATGCGGGGTGGGGAAGGGAGGGAGGGTTCCTTATTTTTACGTGTTCCTCATTGGTTGGTGGCAGTGCCCCCTATTCTAGAGGTAGTTTGTCTTGTAGTGGTAATGTTACCTCCAATTGTGGGACTGGTTGGGTGAACCACTGAGTGCAAAAATAAGGTTGCAGATTGTGGTGGAAGGGATAAACCTGGTACCATAGTTTGTGGTTCTAGAAACAATACAAGGCTAGCAATGACCATATTAGGTAAAGTGAGGGTAGTAGAAAATTGGTATGTTGTTACTCCAGGGGGAGGGTAAAAGAATGAAATTTTCTTTATGTCCTGGGGAACCATCTACCAAATGAGGATTTGACCCGTGGGTGGTGAGTTATATTATGTTCATTCTTGAGGAGTCTGTGTGGGGGGTTAGTCAACAAGCATGTGNGTAGAGTCTGGTGAGCTCATACTAGTTGGGAGGTTAGGTATATCAACCCCATCGGGCATGAAGGTGCACATAATGGTCATAGTGGAGAGTGGGAAGCCTTGGTATGTACCAATCAAAGATGGGTCCTGAAATATCCCTGGTTCGATCTCTATCACTGGGACTAAGTTGATGCCAGAGAGTATCAGTGGAAGGATTTTATTAATGTGTCCTGATTGGTTGGGGTCATAGTGGGTCAATTGATTGATGGTGACAATTTTCCTGTTGTGAGGGAAAATCATAGTACGAAAGACCAAGGAAGCTACATCCTGCATGGCATACATGTAGCTTCATACGAAGATGATATTATAATACAATCGGACATCAATGACTTCGATATTGATGAGAATAATTTCCCCCCTAAATCGACCGATACATTTTGATATAGGCCTTCCAGTTGGGATAAGAGACCATCATAAGCTCGAATCATGATGGTGGAGGGGATCAACTCAGGTGAACCTAGTTGATTCCAAACTGATTTGGAAATGATGCATGTGGATGATCCTTCGTCTATGATGCAGTGATGGACCATGATATTCTGGATTTTGATAGGAATCTGGAATGCGACTAATGATGGAAGTCACAGGTCTACATTGTGTAAGTCAAATGTTATTAGATGGGTGTTTGTGGGGTCTACTGCCCCCAATTGTGAAAGTAATTCCTTTCATTGGGAAGGGCATGTTTGAAGTACTTTCATAACTGAAATGGCAGTGGGTGATTGAGTGAGGTCATCAATAATAAAGTAGTTTTGAGCTTCCCTAGAATGAGGGTTGTGTACATTTCTACATAAAGGTGTGCGAGGCATGTGGGCGATGGCTTCAGTGTTAGGACAAGGGATCATCAATGGTTGTCTAGTTGGTGTTTGGGGAGCATCCGATGTGGTGGGTAATGGATCAGGGGATGTACCATACTGGAGATTGCGAGTCTATAAGAGGATTTCCTCTTTCAAAGTGAGGAGCATACTACAGTCGATGGTGTTCCCTAGATAGGTTTGTTTAGGTGGAGGTAACTTCCCTTATGGTTGTGGGTGTTGAACCCCCTTTGGTTTAGTATTAATGAGACCTTGATGTGGGATAAGGTTTTGTAACACCGTTGTTGGTGGTGGTGGTATATAAGTGAGAGGTCCTTGAGGTGGACCTTGAGGGTTGGGAGTCCGCTGGGGATTCATGGCATCCTTCATCCGTTTGAAATCGATGATTTGGGGGAAATGGTGAGTGTAATGGACATATTCGAAACATAGTGCACAAGGGTAATTGGTTTGAAGGTTTTTATTTCTCCCTTGTCAAGGTTGACCATTATTATTTCCCCCTTGGGGGTTTGGGTTGGGTTGGCATTGGTTTCCTCCAGCTTGGGGAATTTGTTTGGGGGGGGGGGTTCGCTCCTTGTCCCTGGTTCCTATTCTTTCCTTTCTTTTGGTTATTGTTGGGTTGGTGAGGTGGATTGACCATATTCAAATGTTTAAAATTTTGAACCTATTGAAGGGGGGAAGGTTGGATGAAATTAACCCCTGCCTGGTGTTGTCCATGTGTGGGTGTGACAGATTGTGTTGGATTGGAGAAGGGATAATATGGGTTACCCTGTAGGGGTCCATATAGGTTGTAAGAAGTGGAGGTCACTCTGTTATTACTAGGTGGATATGATGTTGTTGGTTGAGGGAATGATTGCGGGATAGGAACTGGTTGGGGAAGGGATGTGGGTAATTGGGTACCCATGGGGGGAAGAGGAGGTTCCATGAATGGTGTTGCGGGGGGTGGGGGAGGGTAATATGACACTCCCCCATATGGTTGAAAGTATAGGTTGGTCCCATATGTGGGTATTGACTGTGTTTGTGGTTGAGTATGAGCCATGGATCCAATCAACCCATCAACAACATGTGACGTTCCCGGTTTGTCTTGAACAAAGGGAAAAGGATGAGGAGCATCTGGAAGGACAATGTATAGGTACCCATATTGGGAGTAGATGAGGTCAAACTATTGAGCCTTAGTGATATCTTCATCTTCACTTTGGGGAAGGGTCGTGGCCACATATTTAGCAAGGGTGTGAATGAGTGATCGGTGGAACCAATCTAGCCTTTCTTGTGGGGTGGTGTCTTCTTTACAAAGGTTGCAATGTCTACACCACTCATGAATATGGTTTGAAATGTGCGTAGTGGTATTTTTCTTTCATTATGATAGGATTTTAGACCCAATATCATGAAGAATGGGAATTTGAAAAAATGACAGGAAAGATTTGGCTAATGATTCGAATGTTGGGTGGGTTCCAGAATTTGCATCCACATACCATTTGGTTTTTTCACTAGTGAGGGTTATTTGAAATAACCATAGATGAATGGAATATTCCATTATGTTATTGGAAGAACAACACAAGTGGAAGGACATGACATGGTTGGTAGGGTACTCCCTGGCTTTCCCGTCAAACTTAGGGATGCCTGATGGTAGTTTTGTGGGAGTATTCGACCAAGTGGGGTCATGTAATATGGGATTATTCATCAATTTGGTTAGATCAAGGATATTGAGTGTAGCTAAAAATGGAATTATGAGAGTGGGTCCTGCCAAGTTATGTGAAGAAGTGGTTCCTCGGGAGTTTGTACTTTGTGGCATAGTTTGGGCTCTGCCTCCTTGCTGAGGGTTTTCTTGGGAAGTGCCTGGGATGTTGGTTCCAAGAAAAGTTTATCCTATTAATCCTAAGCCTAGTACCATGGTACTAATTGATGTGTGTGATGGTATTGCTGATGTTTCATCCAATCTTGGAACACCACCTAAAATTGGAGGCAAATTTCTCAAGCGTCTGGAACGACGAGGATACTGTGGTTCCCCTATGATTCCATATTAGAAGTGAATGTGTGTAAATGGTGGTGAAAACCGGTAGGACAAGGTGATTTCAAATTATTTTAAACAATGTATTCATAAAATTTCATGTACTTCAAATAGTGAAATAACATACATCAAGACAATGAATAAAAATGGTTTGATATTTTGTAACTCCTCGTGGGGGAATAAAAATCAATTGCACATGTCCTATCCGACGAAATGTCCTTCCTCTCAAAGAGAACTGGACCTCCAAAAAATCTCTTGACAATGGGGCAAGAACCCACTTGAGGAGAAACTAGTGAAGGGACAAACAATAAATTATAATAAGGGGTGAAGGGGGCATATCCTGGAAGTACTGGCGATATTTCCCAACAACTGCTCAAAATCTGATTGAGGTGAAATTGCAACCCACAACTACCACCTTGGGTAGATAAATCCTAAATTTTGGATACTAGGCTACATCCATCAAGCAAGGCATTTAGATTTTCAGCCTCAGAAATTGATCATAGGCTGGATGCTTTCCAAGTGTTGGGTGACCCAAGGAGGCACGCATAGAACAACTGGACCTCATCCTTCAACCCTTCACAGGTGCCTCCACGCCTTATGGTATAGGACTTCTTGAGTGGGAGGATTTTGGCACCCTAATTCACAATTTTCTAAGTTCCAAATGAAGAATTATGATGGGGAGTTATTTGGATACCTATCCCCAATATCATAACTTACACTACCAAATTCTTTTGTGTTCCTCCTGTGGAGGTTATAAAGTGGGTTGATTATGGTTGTTTTTAGAATGTCAAATAGGTATGTGAAGTTGGATTCATGGACCAACTTTATTCTTAATGGGGGTTGTGCACGAAAGGCCCTTTTCTAGATAAATGAATCCCTCAAGAGTTTCAAGTATCTAGAAAAAGGGTTTTTGAGCAAGTGATAGTGTGTGCAAGGAGTGATGGTGGTGAAACAATTTTTTTTAATAAGTTAAATTCAATATTTTAGCATGGTGGACATCGTGTGGTCCTTTACTTCTCTTGTTTAGATAAATTACTAATTTTTTTCAAAATTACCCTTGCAAACGAAAGGAAATCCTAAGATATCATGGTGGATATGATAATCCTTACTTGGACCCTTTATTTTCCTAAGGTGTTTCGTAATCTAGAAAACTTGAAACTAGTCCTAGATTGTGAGCATGTGGGCATGTGTGGGCCCTTACAACTTATTTAAACTCCCTAGGTGACTTACTCTAAGAATTTGAAAACTATCCTAGAATTGCATGCATGTGGGCATATGGGTCCTTACAACTCTTTTAATCTTCAATTAAGTAAGTTGAGAGGATTGGCCTCTTTTTTTTAAATGACTTGATTTTCCAAGTGATATGGAGACTCATATAAGAAACCTCTTTCTATGATTTCCAAGATCACACTAAGGTGAGAGGAAAGAACATACTCCAAGATTGATTTAGATGGCCTTCTAGTCCCAATTCAATGTGATGAATTTTGTAAAACTGGAAGCTTTTTGAAACTCAAATGCAAAACTGCTTAAGCCATCCACGTGGAAATAAAGGAAATTGAATAAATTATGGTTTCTTTTAGTCTCCTTAATTATTTATGTGTGATGTGAGTTTAATGGATGAAATAATGAGATCTCAACCTTCTTATACTGGCTTTTACAAAGTGCTAAAATCAAATCTAAACTACTGAGTGGGAGTTGGAAACTCAAGCCTTTAGATTTTTCAAAAACAAGACAAGTGCATGGTAGAACCAAAAACAGTCGCGCACAACACACAAATTGCATGTTTGGAGAGTTATGAGAGAGAACATATTTGCATGGACTGCGTGTTTTTTCATCACGAAACCGTGCGCATGTAGGAAAGTTGGCGGGGTGAAATCCTGCTCTCAAATGGTGAGTTTAGACCGGTTTTGACCCCTGCACATGCAAACAAGTAAGAAAGAACACTCTAACAGCCTAGTTGGGGAGAATTTTGATTCAACTCCCTAGTATGGTGGCCAATATGTTGGGTTGTTTTTGTCACAAGAGTGAGAAAAAGGGAGTCCCTTAACTATCTAGTTAGGCTATCCATAAATCACAACAAAGAGCTAGTTGGTTAGTGTCTCAAATAACATAAATAAACAAGAGATAAACAACATGGGAATAAATCTAAACTAAGAAAATAATAACTTGGAATGAATGCACAAAGAAAACACAAGAGAGATATACTAAATAATTTGATCTTTGAATTGATACTCCTTGGATAAATATGGGAACTTATGAGTCCCCTCTTCCTCCTTGGGAAGGATCTTGAGTCCCCAAGTACAAAGTATTCTTTCTACTATCAATGTATAACAAAGTAAAATGGTGAATAAAAGAGTGATGTAACACTTGCTATGGATGCTCAAAGCTTTCTAAAAGGAAGGTGGCTTCCCAAAGCTAAAAATGAGTAGCATAACAATACTCAAATGGTTCTTCTTATTTTCATACAATGGCCCTTTATTTATAGGAGGATGGGAATATTTTTCTCAATTGGTTCTAAGTGTGAATGGGAAGCCCTTGGAGGTACTTCCCATCCCTTTCAGTGATCCCAAGGTGAAATTTGAGGGAAATTTTGGGTATTGGGGAGGTTCCCTTCATCTCCAAAATGATTGAGGCCCGACCAAATTCATTAATCCATTGTTTCAACGTCCATGTGGGTCTTTTGACTATCAGTCATGCATTTTGTGTGTTGTACACTATATTATCCCACATGGATGTACACACGAGGCTTTGGCTGAATGTGAGAAGATTTACATAACCACTTTTGTATAGTTTTTTTATTTTATTTCAAAACTGAATGTAATCCTTCCATGAATATTGGTAGTATGTTGTGTTTGTGTTACATGTTTCTTCATCCATTGTCTGTAGTTGTAGTGAGCCATTTTTCGGTGATAACAATGATTTCCACACCCTTTGAATCATTTCAATATGTGCTTTATGATATGGTAATCAACTATACAATTGTTGATCTAGTGTGACAAGTTGAGGGATATAAATATTTCTCCTTGTGATTTTTTGTGAGGTTGTGAATCTTACAAATCTCAGTTTAGTGTGACAAGTTGCAAGCCTCATCCTTTTCTTTTTAATATTTTTTGCATCACAAACAATCTTCTAACTTATATTTTCATGCAATGTATTGCAACTCCCACCTTTTCTTTGCTTCATTTTGTCACGAGGCTTGGAATTGTTAAAGTTTGTGACCTCTGTGATTTTGCATGTGCATACAAACTTTGACCTTCGTTATCTTTGCTTTATTCTTTGCAATATATCACACTCAGAAAATTTCAAATTTTGCACCTTGTTGCAAGGTTGTTAATCTTGTGTCCTTTTGAATATTTGTGACATGTCACACTTCGCATAGAATTCAACCTTGATGTCCTTGTGAAATGATCCTTATAGGCATTGTCGTGACTTTTCAATAACTAAATTTTGGGAAACCTATGACATATCACATATGTTACTAAGTTCCAAACATGAAAAATATGTGACAAGCGGATTTTCAAGGATGAGTTCAATAATTGCAAGGTTGGAAAATTATGAAGGACCTCAATGTCAAAATAAAACAAAATATGAGGAAATAAAAAAATTCAAAGAACTCAAAGTGTTAATGAAAGAAGAGTTCCAATGGGAAAATACAAACTTAGGAAAATTGTCAAAGTCTAGAGCTCAAAGATAAGGAATATTAATCGATCTTAGCTAAATATTTTTGGAACCACAAGTTCTTATGGTTCATAACACCTCTACTATAGATAGAAAGTCGAGCAGTCAACTAACAAATAGTCAATCAAGTAGTCGACTAATAGTTGGAGGTAGTTGGCCAAATGCTCAACTATCAACTAGAGACACTCAATTGAGTAGTCAAATAACAGTTGGAGACAGTCAGTCGAGTGGTTGACTAGCATCCACAAAAAGTTGGTCAATGGATTGACCAACTAAGCAATAGACTACGTGCTGTACGAATGGATGGTTGGTTCAACTATAAAATTCGACTAGCCAACAAGACAACGTGGGTTTACTAAAAATTGTTACAACCGCTCACTATTATTTGTGGGCCAGATCTTCCCCATTTCAAGGAAATTGGTTAGATCATAATACTATACATAAATTACCCCATGGGTCGATGATATGTGTGTGATATGATGTGTATTCAATGATGCATTTTGATTTTCTAATCATAATGCATTGTTATTAAGTGATGAAAGAATGTATTTAGACACCATTGATCTTCTTGGAGCATTATTCCTTCTATTATATTTCTACAAATTCTATTTTGTTCTTCTCAGGGTTATTCCAATCCCAACATGGT
The DNA here is from genome assembly GCA_009831015.1 of Picea engelmannii. NCBI lineage: Eukaryota > Viridiplantae > Streptophyta > Pinopsida > Pinales > Pinaceae > Picea > Picea engelmannii. The sequence continues at coordinate 253,608 of ML790121.1, read as the reverse complement.
ATTAGAGTGACTAGTTTTTACCTCACCTGTTTTTCAGAAAACTTGTTGAGTTATATCTTGTAGTCTATGACTATGGGTTGTTGATTTGTTGACTATAACCCATCTATACCATATCAAATATGTAGGATATTGAAAGATGACTTTCAATATTGATCTTGTTGTTGTGAATGGACTCAATTATGCTATATGGGCACCAGATATGGAGAATTTTCTGAAAATCAAGGATCTATAGAAATATACTAAGTCCATAATTATAGATCCAAAGGATGACCAGGGGAAGTTTCTCATTGATGGGAATAAATATGAGGATGTTGGGGTCATTACAACCTACATTTATTAAGAGATTCACTTTCATACAAGCGAGGTTGATTATCCTCATAAATTTTAGAAGAAGTTGAAGTCTTTGTTTGAAAAAGTCAATGAAAGTCAAGTTATGAAATTAGAGAAAGAGTTTATCTCTCTTGATTCCCATTCTTTTGAAATGATTGGGGAATATTTGGCTCATGTTAAAGAGTTGTAGTTGAAACTAGGTGAATGTGGGAATAATTTTTAGAATAAATATGGATAGCTCATTGAATTGGTCTTGATGAATCTAAGAACACCTTTTCACATGTTTTGTTCCAGATTTCGTACAAATTGGAAGGAATGAAAGGAATATGGTAAGGAATATACCTTTGATACCATATGTGTCTTACTGATTAATGATCAACATAGGTTGCTTGATGAAGGGAAGCTTGGTGGTAAACATCAAGCTCACTTTCTCAAGGGAAAGGGAAAGTTAAATTATAAGGAGAGAGGACATTATGATGCTCCTATACACATACAACAATGTCTTGACTAGAAGAATAGAGTGAATATAGATAATTCGATGTCCACTCAGAAGAATCAAAAGAATAAAACATGTCTCCACTATGGAAAGACTAGACATGTGAAGAAAAACTATTGGATATGTCAACGATGTGTTGATCGACTAACAAATTTTCCTTCCAAGTTGGAACTTCTCAAGTGTTTCTTATTCAAACTATGAATAATGAGTGGGTAATCAATTATGGGTGCACCCATCATTTGGCCAAAGATGCTTCTCTTTCTCCTTCTTAGATAAAGATGTCGAGAGAAAGATTTATGTATATGATAATTTTACCCTTGATATTGTTAGTCATGGTGATGTTCCTTGTCGACATGGTAGAATTGTTGATGTCTATCATGTGCTTAATTTGAGTGAAAATATATTTTCAATTTCCCAACTAACACATACTAGTAAGATTGTTGAGTTTTGTATGGATCGGTTCTTTGTTAAGGATTTGAAGAACAATATTTTGATTATCGCCAAAGGGTTTCTTGATTCCAAGGATGGAATGTAAATTTTTTTCAACTTACCTTTACCAGATCCTAGATTGATTTTTCTCATTGCAAAAATCGATGAATAGAGAAAAATTTGGCATAAACGACTTGGACACCTAAATTTTCAAAATCTAAAGTTGATGGTCACACAAATAATGATTATTGTATTACCCAAATTTATTCCACTTGATGGAGTCTATAGAGGATATGTGTTGGGAAAGCATCATCATGCACCTTTTGACTCTGGAAAAGTATAGTGTCCACAAAACCCACTAGAGATTGTTCACGGTGATATTTGTTGTATTAATAAGCATTCATTAGCAGGTTTGAAGTACATCCCAACCTTTATCGTTGATCTATCTAGATTTACTTGGATTTATTTCTTGAAGAATAAGAGCCATGTCTTTGACAAATTCAAGGAATTTAGGGTTGGAATACTGAGAGACGGTGGTGGGGGGGGGGTGTGTGTGAATCAATATGAGTACTTTATACCACTTTTAACCACAATATATTCTTTCACTTTATCAACAATGTTCAACAATTTATCATCAATGTTTCATATATATATATATATATATATATATATATATATATATATACATGGAAACCCAAATGGGATAAAACCATATAATGTTTTCTTATATATATCAAGAATTCATTCATAGGAAGCCCCAACTTCACAATTCTCCACCTGTAAATGGAAGGATGCTACAACCCTCTATTCTAAGGCTGCAACATGAAGGAAGCTACAAATCCCTGAATTATATGGCTCCAACCAAAAGGAGGATACAACCCACTAGGTTCTTCGGCTCCAACCAGAAGGTGGATAAAACCACCTATTTCTCAAGCTCCAACCTAAAGGAATCTCCAACTCCCTGATTCTCCAGATTCAACCAGAAGGAGGCTACAACCCCCTTTCCTTGCCCCAGCCTGCCACGCTGAAGTATAAGTGTAGACCAACTATCACTACGACAATGCATGCCACTGCCACTACTACTGTCACTACCACTGTCACTATCACTACCACTATCACTGTCACATCAACCTGTTACCTGTCAACCTGTTACTGTATCTAATCTATCATTGTCAACCTATCCAACCTGTCACTGTCACTGATACTCAACTAGATCCTCTCACATGAATCATATACCAAGGACACCTCTCAACTAGATTTCCAACATCATCAATAGATGTTTCTACCAAGTATGTATCAATATCACCAACATACCATCAAAAGATATGTGTCTCAACCAAGTACCAACCTGTACCATGCACCATGCATAAAACTATGCCACAACATGTACCATCAACTATGTACCATAAAATGTACCAACCATGCACATCAACCATATACCATATCATGAAACATACCATGTTCCAACCATGGACATAAACCATGCATATCAATCATGCATATCAACCATGTACATCAACCATGTACATCAACACCATACCATGTACCAATCTTGTACCATACCAAGCATCAACCATGTACATCAACACAAGTTCCATATCATGTACCAACAATGTATCTCAACCATATACCATATCACTCAATCATGCCATACATCATGTACCATAGGATATATCAATCAAGTACTATCAAAGGTGTACCTCAACAAAGTACCAAATATCCAAGATCATATACCAAGTATATGCCTCAACCATGCACCTAATATGTGCCTCAAGCATGTGCCAATGCCTCAACAATATACAAAAGACTTACCTCAAGCATGCACCATAACATCATCAACATGTAAACATAAAACATGCATATAAACATACTTGTAACTCTATACAAACTTGGTGTATGTGATCACAGACCTGCAGACCTTCCTCAACTTCAACAACAAGATAATAACATCTTCATCAAACTTTACCTCAGTCTCACAAGACTAGTTTTTGGATTAGTCCCAAACCCTAAATTTAAACAAGCATAACTATGTACCTATAATAAATAAAGGTATGAAACTTGTACCCAATATTATTCAATATCTTCTCTGTGATTCCCCCAAGTTTCACTTCTTGGAACATCCTAGAAAAGGATTTACAGAAAAAATGGAAGACCTTTCTGAATTTTGGATTATTCTAGAGAGTGAACTTGTAGAGCATGCCACGTGCATAATATTTTATATCTATATATGAAAATCATACTCAACATACTATGTATTGTAATCTATCCAAATCGTTTTGTCTCACTGAATTTGGATCCTCTATGAACACTTTATGACTATTTTACCTAGAACACGTGTTTGACACTAGTTTTTGGACTAGGAAACAACCTTATTTCCCACAGATTTTATCTCTGAAAATACTATGAAACAGATGATGAATTTTATAACACAGGTACCTTGACATGTCTTATAAACCTCAACAATTTTTCTCTATATGAATCATTCTAGAAAAGATGTTATGGAAAAAATGGTAATATGACCTGTAAATAACATACCTTAGAACACATCCTCACAAGGATTCATCCTCCCTTGGAATTTCTCCCTTTTTCACTTCATATTCCCTCTGAAATTCACCTCAATCTCCTTGGATACCTCACATAACAATCACTTTCTCACTTTTAATATATTCAATATAATGTGTGTTTGAATCTTCTTATGAGTGACTTCTTGAGGTGTATATATACTTTTTCTAAGTAACCTTTTTCCTTAATTTTAGGGCTTCTTGAACTTTCTTGTTACAACCACTTTACCTTTTCATTAATGACATTCAGCCAATTAGGGGTTTCTTAACCCATATTGGGAGCTTCCATAGAGGATTCTTAACTGATCTTTGGGGCTTCTAACTTCATGACATCATAACTCCTCAACTATCTTACCATCTCTGATAGTCTTACCTACAATTAGAGTGCCCTTCATCTCCATATTCCTTAATCAAATTTGGGTCCCATAACCACACCTCCATGGATACATGTAGACTACATCAAATGTACCCAAATAACTCACCATCAATCTCTATCATAAAAATTTCAATCATCTGTCCAACATATCTAGACCTCTCCAAGGGTTTACATCAATCTCTAGGGGTTGGCATCAATATCCAAGATCACTCTCCAAGGGTTGACATCAATGACAACCAACTGTCCAACAATACCCCCCTTTGTCATTGATGGAAACACTTAGACATGGAAACACTCATGCTCATACTCCCCATGTGAACATATCTCCTCATCAATGTTTCTATATCTCTCCCTTTGACATCAATGGAAAATGGTATCTTCTCTTGGGGCTGCCCCCCTGCCTTCATGCCTTTGTTATTTCTCTTCATCTTTGACCAAAGGTTAACTCTCCATGTCAATATGTCTTCTCCTTCCATTTTACTTGTTGTAATCAATCATGGGTAAAAGAATAGCTCCCCATGTGGGTATGTCTCCCTGTCTGTATGCTACTAATATTCCTTTCTAGATCTCTCTCTTTGATGATTTTTCTTCCCTTGAATTTTCTGTAATATTTAGATCAATGTAGGGATACCTCTATATGTTTATCTTCCAGTGTTTTTTATTGTCCATTGGTGTTTCCTTTTGAAATTCAATGACATAGATAAAAAAAAAAATCATTGCTTGATTTCTTCAATAACTTGTCATGTTCACTTGACCACACTTTTCAATGATTTCCTTCTGATGATATAAATTATACTGATGATTTCCCTTTCCCTGTTATGTTGTGTCTTTCACTTTTTTTCCTTTCTATGACTAACTGATTCCACTAATTCCAGTTGTAAATATGTTGCTATGCATCTGACCCATGTATCTTGTACATGCTAATCATATCACAAATCCATCTCTGCCCATATGTCACAAACTGTCCATAACCATGCTACTCAACTATCCATGATGTTGACCCATCTATCACTGTACCATTATGAAGACTTCTCTTGAATATACTACAATTGATCATCACATGTTCCTATTTATTAGACTAAATCAAAATATTTCCATTGATTTGATCTATATTCTCATCAAACTCTGCATGTCTAAAACAACAAGTACTAAAGATATCCCTTCCTGAATACATATGTGCAGTAGAATCATAAATTTTTGTCTTCCAACTAATACTTGTGTGGGAACACTACTTCTCAATTGATCAATATGCTACTATACACTTCTTCGATATGAATTCTCTTAATATGTATCTATAAACACTTCATACTACTCGAAAGATGGTTCTATGGTCTATAGTGTCTACTGCATGGAATCCCCCTGTTCAATATTCATATTAACTGGCAGTATCCAATCCAGGTGGCTCAAAACAATACCTGCTATGATGTGGAGTAATCGTCCTGTTCATTCGTAGACTCATCATCTTTCTAAACTTTGACTTCTTTATTTCTGTGAGTGGATTGATCTTGCACTATAATTCATGAAAGTACAATCTCTTGAACCTATTCTTTATTCACCTTCTCTTCTTTTATTTCTCATACTACTATAGATCCTGTGATATCTAGGACCTGGTCTTTATTCACATGTTCTTCTTGTTTTTCATTTCTTCTCCAAACCTTCCTATATATGACATCTTTCTTTTTTTCTGTAGATTTGTCTTCATCTCGTACTGTTTCCAATATTGAGAGTATGACTTCTATCTATCCTTTATTCATCTGATCTTCCTTTTCCTATTCTTGTTTTCTTTTCCAAACATTCTTATATTTGATATCAATGTTCTTTCTCAAAGAAATATCCATCATGGTTTTACAATCATGAGCTATGTGTCCATAGTTATGGCACTTTGTTGGCAGCCAAACCAATTTTTTTGATTACTCTCAAAAGCTGCCTACACCCCTTGCGGTATCATGACAAATCATTGTCGCATTGTGCTAATGGGCATGTGTCTCGTCTTTGCAACCATTACAATTCAATTTCGACTCAGTTTTCACAATTGCAAATGTGAAAACACCTATTTCGTTGATTATACTATCGTCGTCTTTTGATTTGTTGGTTGATGCTTGATCACTGGTTTATCATGTGATTGATAAAGGTTTTATCAGACTTATGTTTTTGATTATTATCTTACCTTGATTGCGCATTTGGATATATTCCACTATTAAACCTTTGGGCATGAAAGTTATTGGTCTTATTTATGAAAATTATAACGTATCTGCTCATATTGTTTTATCCTTGTTATGGTTTTCATTTGATTATCTTATGAAAAAATTGTATTGTGTGGCTCTAAGGCTTTGGAATACAAACATATGTGGTATACACCAAATACATTGGCAAGTTCGTAAAGGTATGGTAGCAATGGTTTTTAAAGGCTCATAAGTTAATCTTATTTGATTTTGGAAAATCGATTCTTGGCATACTATGCTTGCAAAGCAGATTATACGATGATTGATAGAACCCCGAGCTATCAGTTAAAACTAAACCCTGTGATCAAACGGTGGAATTAGCACGTTAAATCGGTAATTAATGCAGGTACTGTGTTGGTTTTGAACTTAACACTTGGCGCCTGGATGTCATATGATGTGCTGGTTCTGACTTGGATGTTGGCACGTAGAAGTGGTGAATCACCCACTCGCTGGTCGATGCATTTGTTTTTATGATTATGGTTTTGAACAGCTCGGAACAGGCTCATTAATGTAGTACGTGGTGA
>ML790121.1:206122-229085 GCA_009831015.1 Picea engelmannii | reverse complement strand
GTGTCTTTCAATTTTTGTATAGTTTTTGACCCTTCTGGAATGCTGTAAACTTCATTCTGTGCCATGAATGACTTCATTGTTGTGTTGATGATGCGGAGTTCTTGTCGCCCTGTGTGGACGAAATTTCAGTGATAACACATGGTAAGACCAACATACCTTGTTCTGGATGTTCGATCTCGATCCTTCTTCACGCCTGATCACTTGTTAGCATCTCTCCTCCCAAGGCTGACTTGCATACAAAACAAGCAACAAACTACACATGCATTTTACCTACAGACTAATGGGTTAGAGATTCAAGAATATATTTACTAAACTACGAAGAACTCATATAGTGGGACGGGAAAATAATTTCTTTATTATTAACTTTAATGAATCAGATTACAATGTCGAGATCGGCCACTGCTCCACAAATCCTGATCTTGGGCTCCTCTTCAAATGTCCTCCAACTTCTTTGCTTTGTATCTCTCTTTGCACAAGGATGGCTAAAGGGTTGGGACAATGGGAATGTGAAATTGGGCAGAGTTTCTTTACTCTTATTCTCCTGTTCCAAATGGGACCCCTAACCCTTCTTTTATAGGCTAGAAGAAGATAGGTATTTGGATGAACCCTCGGCCATGCATGGCCGGGAGTTTCAGTTAACTCACCCAAAGCTGTGTGTTTCGTCGGCAACTTTCCTTTTTTCGTGCTTTTGTAGGTCCACGGGGGCTGTTTTAGGTCATCTAGCGTGTACACGTGTTCAGTAATGGAGTAGGGTGCATGGGCCCTTATAAAATAGGTTTTTTAAAGAGTTTTTCAACAGTGCTTTGGCAAAGAAGGGATCTAAGATGGCCTGATGCCAGGTAAGAATGTATGGTGCAAATTAGGGTTATAACACCTCTATTTCCAGCTTGTGCACCCTAGGAGCATTGAGCGAGGTTGTTTGAGTGCTTAGGGTGGAGCGGTGGGGATGGCCGAAGTGAGCTATGAGATCTCGTTGGGCAACAATGAGCCTAGTATCCCGAGAGAGGGCGTTAGTTTTTCTAGTGCCCCTGTTGGGCTTCCCGCACTCTCGGGGCATGATGAGAGGGATAGGGGGGTGGAAGGAATGAAAGGATGCAGTGGGGGGATGTTGAAAGCAGTGGAAAGGAGGGAGGTTCCTGGTTCACTGGAGGTGAATTGAGGCCAGGCGGACGCATAGGATAAGAGAGGTGATGCTAGAAAATTCGTGAGGGCCAAGGTGCTCTTTGGGAGGAGCACACCAGGTGAAAAACAAATTTAACTACATTATGGGGTTGTAACGCCATGAGGGTTTGAAAATACCCCTCTGATCGCCATTGAAGGTCGATGAGACCTCTACAAATTCTTGGTACCGTAAGCCTGGCTAGTTCACTCATCCAAGAGCCTAACCAGGTGCACTAAATTAACTATCCACATGGTGTGAGCCATGGGAATTTAATGTAGTGGGGGTGACATCCTGGGATAATAACTCCCCCAACCGATCTGGTCCATCTATCCTTCTCCTCACGCCAAGTGGCACCCCATCCGGGTTCAACATCCTCTATGTTAACTACATAAGTCAAGGCATTTAGTTCAAGGATGATTGGCATTTTTTCTTCCTTCCCATAAACCAACATATATGGAGACATCCTAGTGTTGTCTTTCAGAGTCATTTTTCTCGCCCACAAAGCATTCCTCAATTTCAAATGCCAATTCTTTTGATTCTAATCAATAGTTTTCTTTAAAACTTGAATGAGTGTCTTATTGGTAGATTCAAAAAGACCATTCCCTTGTGGATAATAATTTGATGATTGTCCCATGACGATGCCATATTCTCCGCAAAATTCTGTAATTTTTGATCTGATGAAAATTGAACCATTGTCGGTAATGAACTTTTTTGGAACACCAAATCTTGAAAATATAATATCTTTGAGAAATTTAATCAATTCTTCAAATTCAACCTTTTTTAACGCTACTCATTCTTTCCATTTCTTGAAATAATATGTAGCAGGGAGAATATATATATTCCCTTTACTTGATTTTAGATTTATTGGTCCAATGACATCCAATCCCCATTGGGAAAATGGTTGTTCTATAGATATGGGTTGTAATGACGTTGCAGATATTTTCATCTTACCCGAAAATTGTTGACAAGAGATAAACTTTCTTACAATAGAATATGAGTCCTTGAAAACTGATGGCCAATATAATCCAACTCTTATTATTCTATGCGATGTAGTAGCAAGCGCAAAATTCCCCCACAAATGCCTTCATGAAATTCTTGTATCAATTCTTGAGCTCTCTTTTCATCAACACACCTTAATAACATGCCATCATAATTCCTTCTAAATAAGAGTTCATCAATCAATACATATTGATTTGATTTCATCTTTAATGATCTTTTTTTCTTTGGAGTCGTGGTTATAGGAAATTATCCAGACCTTAAATAAAACAAAATATCTTTGTACCACTCTGACCTATATATAGGATCACCAATTGAAACTGCTAAAATCATTCCATCCAAACCATTACCACCAACAATGATCTTACATAAATATTTTCCTTTGAATTCCTTCAGATGCTTGATTTCAATGTCATATTCGTAAATATTTGCGAACCAATTATCCCATTTCCCTTCTCTCAATTGTTGATTTAAAAGAATCTTAATAGGAGAAAATGGAACATATGCAATGACATGAGAATTCAATATGTAATTCCGAAAATGTGCTACAAACTTCACAAGAGACGAGACTTGTTTCTCCAACTCTGAGTATCTTAATCCATAATCATGAAGGGTATTTCTCATGAAACTGATTGGTATCTCTTCACAATTGGAATTTCTTTGAGTAATAACATATGCCACAATTGTTTCTATTGCAACTGAATACATGATTAAATATTTTTGGAAATTCAGACTAATGAGGAATGGGGTTGTAGTTATTTCCTTTTTGATGTTACTAAAGGCTTCCTTTGTATCCAAATTCCATTCAAATCTTTGATCCCTTTTTAACAATGAGTTGATCGGTTTTACAATACTTGTGTAATCAGGTACAAATATCCGTACAAAGTTGATTTTGCCAAAAAATTACTGGACGCCTTTTTTAGATGATGTGGAGTTGAGTTAATTTATAGATTTAACCCTCTCTGGGTCAATATATATCCCTTCTTTGCACACAATATGCCCCAATAAATTTCCTTCAAACACAACAAACAAACACTTCTTTGGATTCAAAGAAACTCCATATAATCTACATCTTTCAAAGACTTTCCTCAAATTATGAATGTGCTCATTTCTTGTCTTTGAATGGACTTCCAAATAATCTTGGTAATCCACTGTGAAATTTCCTATCAAACCCTCTATTAGCACTCTGTAAATTCTGTCCAACTGAATAGACAAACGACAGAGGTAACTGTTTCAACCCGCTTTAGAGCTGAAAACTAGCCGGTTCAACTCAGAGAGGGCTCTCTCGTGTCACTTGATATATATATGGCAATCGGTGGCTAGATTTGGTTTGTTTGGGGGATTTTTATAAAGTTTTTGTCTAAGAAGGGGAGGAACACACAGGGCTATGGAGTCAAAATTTCTGAAAATGAATGAAAACAATGATCAACAAGTAGAACTCTCCAAAGGATAAAGGCTAAATGAGGCAATGAAATTGACTTGTAAATTTAAATTTGCAGAGTGTAAGAGGAAAGTGGGAAAACAAGTAACTTCATCAGAGCATTAATTAAATGAATTTTGAATTAGTTAGGAAGAAATACACACAGTTTAAATTGCTTCAGCTGAGAGCATCACAAGACGAATTCTGGGCCTTTAACTCTCCAATTTAAAAAGAAGAAAATGCATGTGGAATAAAAGATCACAAGAAATAAAAACAATGAAGGAAGACAAAACTCATATCATAGCCATTAGAATCTTTTCATAAACAGTTCAAAAATGCTTCTACATATGTGTTCAATTTAGTCCCAGAAGAATTACAATAGAGTCCAGAACCATAGGAATTGTGCCCTTGCACTTCTTCCTATCATTAATACACTCAGAACCTATAATACTTATACAATTTGAGTTCCTTTCGTGTGTAACTTGTTACAATAACTGAAACAAAATGTTTCATCTTCTACAATGATTACAAATGACAGTTTTAAGAAAAAACGTTTCATGACCCCTGCAGATTCCTCTGATGCTCTGGCTCCTTCCTCTGCCACATTTTCTTAGAAATGCCACTCATAATATTTCGAATATAATTGCATTTATCCATATTCTCCTTAAACATTTGGGAATAATATATTTGAAATAAAAATAATTCCCAAATATTTTTCTATCATGTAGAATTAAATTTCCATAATTTATTTCATGCCCGTGATTTTTAAGACCATGTCTTGGTTGCCTAATTCACCATTTCATTGTAAAAACATTTACTTTTACCATTTCTCCATGAAAAACATTTACTGTGCAATGTTTTTCCAATTTACTGTGAAAGGAAAAACATTTACTGTGTAATGTTTTTCCAATTTACCATCTTTGGAAAAATACCTTTTATCTTCTTCTTTTACTTCTGTAAAACCTTTGGATAAAACTTGTCCAAGTTTCCGTTCACGTGCATCTTCCATTTAATTATTTTCCATGGAAATAAACATTAGTCTCCTTGATTTGTAAAATGTGAATTTCGCCTCTCCGATTTGTTCCACGTAAAAGAACGTGTCCACCAAAGGAACCATGGTAGTGTTCCTCGGTCTCCCTTCACAAAATTAACCTCCTCGTTACTTCAACCTCCGATATGTATGTGCAACCTCCATCCAACCTTTTACTTTTCCACATTATGAATTGAGATTCGTGCCCATGATTTGACGTGATTTCACAAATTAAATATTGGATTAAATATTAATATAAATATAAAAATATTTATATTAATAATAAAAAACCCCTTTTTTCTATTTTCGAAGGATTTTGGGCATATGAGGCTTAAAAATATGACTTTGTGGATAGGATAAGGGTGCTTAATGAATTTGTTTTATTTTCAACGGGAATATGAAAATAAGGGTAAAAGTGAATGAAGTGATGGAACTAAGGGGTTTAGATAGGAATATAGGCTAGGTATAGGCCTGTGATATTTGCCAATTTTTTACTCATGGAGTACAGGACTATTTTGGATGATCAGTTGGGTGAAAGTTTTAGGTGATGGGAGCTTGACAAAGCTAGTGATAAAATTTGAAAATCTGAGTGGAAAAATAACACAAGGACAAGCTGCTTTGGAAAAATAAAATGCAAATCAGTAGGTGATAACACCATCAACTTCCGATATCGGGGGTTGGAAAAAATGGTTTTGAGTAGACCGCTTTTTTCCCCAATGTACCTCTAGTGTCTCCAAGCGTCCACGAACGAAACCATAATGGTTTCCACTTCCCGCCTTCGAATAATTATCTTACGTGCTGCTTCATTCCCCGATATGTGCCTTAGCCGTTGATCTGGGCTTCTTCAAGATCAATGGTCCACCGAGTTATACATTTTGTGCCTCTGCTATATTTGTCTATATGCCGTTGGATATATCCTGGTCCCCCAAACTATCATGCTTCCAGAGTGATATAGCATTTCGCTAAATTTTCAAATTTTGGGTCTTGATATGAAAATTGTTATGGTGATAACATTGGCTCCAACTGGGGATGCTATCCTCACTGCGAGGTAGCAAAGAACTCGTAGACCCGGTGCCTAATCCATTGGGCTTCTCCCAAAACATGTGTGTGTACCCTGGTCCATCCTGTCACCAGTGTCTGCTGAAAACCAAACTGTGCACACTGCTCTCAACTGAATACTGAACACTGAATACACTGCTAGAATATGACTGTACATACTACTGGAAATCCAAAATGAAAAATGCTTGACCAACAAGATTATTTGCATACTCCTATCTACTCTAAAACTGCTGAAAGGAATACTCAATCAAGTGATGCTAAAGTGCCAATGCAACCAATCAAGAAATTGGCTTCCCGATTTTTCTCCGATCACATCTTTCTTAAGCAGGTAGACAAATGTAAAAGATGGCAGCTGAAAACACAAGTTGACTCCAAAACCTGAACTTATGAATAAAACAAAATCCTCTTTCACTGATGATTGTAATAGGATGGCCACAGGATCTTGAAAACCATGGAAATTTATTTCTTCTTGATGAGAAAAAATAGAAAGAAAAGCCTCTTTCATAAGTGCTTGTTGCTCTTGCTCTATTTCTTCAGTTCTGAGAATATTTTCAAATGAAATGGAAGCAATAGGTTTGTCTACTTCTCCATGTATCTCAACAAAAACATTCATACATTCTGGAACATCTTCAAATATGACAGCCATATTATGTGCATCAAGACTATCCTCTTGTTCATCAAACAATTCTGATTTGGTTTCATTAAACTTTTGGAAATTTGTTTGAGGACTGTTGTTTTGAATTTTAAATGAATGAATGGAAATAAGTTCCTGCTCATAATCTTCTTGCAAATTTGAAAAGATAACATCATGCATTATTTCATAGTCTAGAGTTCCCATGGATGCACTTTCAAAACCATGATTTTCAAATGAATCAAATAAAAGCACTGCCTCTTCATTATATTTCTGTATTTATGATTGAAAAATGGCATATGTTGTTTTGTTTCTTTCCTGAAGCTCTATGTGATTTGTTTTTTCATTGCTGGAAGTTTCCATAGATGCAGTTTCAGAATCCTCATCCATGTCTAGGCCACTTAGAATTTGAACAACCATATCAGTCATAGGGGGAGAAAGACAACCTTGAAACACTTTGTCTTGTTGAATATCTTCATCAAGTTCAGGGGAAGGAAAATGACTTTCAACAACAATTTCTTGATCAGCTTCACCTTCAACCAAAGGAGGGGATATTATTTGTTGTTGGGATGAATATTCATAAAGGGCTTCTATGATTTCATCATTCATACACTCTTCATTTCCAAAAACATTTTCAAGGTACTTAATGAAATGTTCACAAAATTCACAACAATCTTCAAACACCAAGGATGAAGAATTAGATTCTCCATAATGCTTAAAGAATGTTATATGGAAATCTTTAAGAGAGTATAAGTTGCATGGTTTTAATCCTTCATACCATAATATTTCTCTCCCCTCTAAAGTAGCCATAAACATTTTCATCAAACAATCCTCGTGAAATTCAACCCCCAGCTTACATATGTGCATGTGAAATCTAATCAAGTGCAAGGCAACATCATTTCCTTTCCCATCTTTGAATTTAGGCAAATAGTTTTGCCAATTTATGTGAGGAATATGATTTGGAAAGCTAGGAATATGAGATCTATTCATTGGAGCATACCTTGTAGATATTGAACTCATCTTCGAACAGTGGAGTCGCCAATGATGTTTTGGAAGATGGATTTTGCATTGAGAGCGGAGTCGCCAATGAAAATTCAAATTTCTAGATTCTTCTACCAGTGGAATCGCCTTCAAACTGATTTTTGATGTGTGGAGTTGCCAGAGAAGGAATATAGCCAATATGTGCCTAAGTGTCTTCTTCTCTTAGACCTTAGAACTCAACCATGTCGTTCTTCCCAGGGAAAAAATTTCAATTTCATCCCCGATGTTGAAACAGACCTTGAAATTTTTATTCTTAAAGGATAAAAGACTTGTATCTTTGAGTCTTTGCATTTTTCAAATTTCATAAAGAAAAAATTTCATCACTAATGAATTTGCGATACCTTTCATGGTTTATTGTTGGACAAAGAATGAAAAAATCAAAATAAACGTAAGTTTTCCAACACTTTTTCAAACGATCTTTTAAACAGGCAGTAATTTAATTTAAGGAATTTTAATTTAAATCGTAATATCGGGATTCAGAGTTTTGCATGAACAAATGTTTAATGTAAATTGAATTTCGAAATCCCGATTCCTGATTTCCCGACGCTTTAAAACTCAATTAAAGTGTAATTTACTTAATTCAAAATTAATAAGGGTTTAAACATTAATTAATCATATCGCGAAATCGGGATTCGCAGTTTTGAGAAATCAAATAATCTTGTCATCAAGTTTCCCGATTTCCCGATTTCCCGATACAGTTAATCCTTAATTAATTTTTTGAATTAATCTAGTTACCGTTAAGAGTGATTAAGAATTAATAATTACATCGAGATATTGGGATTCATGGTTTTGGGAGAAGCAAAATTCATGTCATCAAATTTCCCGATTTCCCGATCCCCGATTTTCCGATTAATGAAATCCTGAAAAGATCTAATCTGGATTAATTAAGATAATAAAAATGTTTTAACTTAAATAATACATCGCGATTTCAGCAATCGGGGTTCTTCGATGACTTATTTCCTTGACATCAAAAGTTCCAAAACTCCGATAAGAATGTTTTCAAATTTAATTCAAGATTAACACTAATTAATCATTTGTATAAACAAGGTTTAAAGTTAAACTTTTTATGAATGATCTTTAACGCGTCAATTGTCCCATTTGGTAAGTTTCTATTATATTTGAAAATACTGAGAAAGTTCAAGTACAAACATTAAATGTATATCTTCGGAAATATCTTTTGCATTAAGAGCCTTAACTTCATAACAGAGGTACAAATCTCAATGCTTTTATGATATATTCGAAGTAAATTTTGAAACGTCTACATTATCATTTCGAAGCTAAATTCCTCTCTGTTACAGGTTTTCAATTGAACACAGAGCTATGGGACCCAAAAAGACTTCGAAGAAAAATGAAGAGCAATCAGAAGGTGATATTATTTCCGACACTACTGCATCTGGGGTACACTTTGTCAAGTCATGGAATGGAATTTCTAAAAAACTAGAGGATGAGCTTAAATATCCAGCCACTGATTCAGACAATCACCTCCGAGATATTGCCGAGACTGAGCTTCATAAAGTTGATGCACGTCCGAGACTTGTGGCATATACCGATATGATCGCCTGGGCACTGGATAAAGTAGATGTTCTGACCAGAAGTATTCTGAACAAGCAAGGAGTTGTTATCGGCTCATTCAGGCCTGAACATATCCAAGTAATGTATAAGCTCTCGCCAAATTATAGACACACTTTTAATTCTGAGTTTGTAGATGCATTTCAAAGAAAAGAGTGCATTGAAGGTGGCCAAACATACTCTGACATGATAAGAGGATGGGCCAGAGATGAAAACAAGTTTAGAACCGATTTACATGGAATTTATGCCATGACTTCTTTAAACAAATATATGGTGTATGTAGCAATGATGTTATGTAGACTCTTTGGGAGAAAGGACCCTTGTCACTTTAATGCAGATTGGACACCTTTCTTAGTGGAAGTTTCAGAGGGACGCAGTTTTAATTGGCATAAAATTTTGTCAGATAACCTTACATCAGAGGTTATGAATTACAAAGCAGCTAGGTCAAAAGGACATCCACTATCTTTTTATACGTCAGCTTATATCATGGATGCCATTTTATTTATGACTCCTTTCCCACTAATGAATTGGAGTTGGAATGTTTCTTGCCCAGAGCTTGTTCATAAGTACCATTCAGCTCTCTGGGAAGAAAATGCAAAAAATGTTTTTTATGAGGTTTGTCATTATGTAATTATTCCTCTACACCAAATATTCTTTGGATGTGAACCTCCTCGCATTTCAAATACCATCATAGAAAACCTAAAGTCAGTTGCTGACTGGTTCATTGAAGAAAATTTCTCCTATGTTAGGGTTTATGGATGTTTTATTCTGCTTCACGCACTCCCAAAATTTTTACCAGACAGGTTGATATGTAGAGAAGTGTCTTATCAGCTAGTCAATGGTGGAATTGGATTAGAATTAAAAGCTCAGCAGAAAAAAACATGGCCATCTTTTCCTGTTTATATAGGAAAATTTGTTTTATTAAACATATGCCATTCTAAAGCAGAAGCCGAGTCGATGGACGAAGTGAAATTAGCGAGTGTAGAGCACATGAAACACGACCCTTATCAAATAATCAGTAGGCATTTCACACAATGTAATTTGAAAGCATATGAACATGAATTTTCAGTTTATGATGATGTTTTTAAAAATGCTAAATCTTATGAGGAAGTGCAGAGCAGAGTGCAAACCTTGTCACTTGATGCACAGGTGGGGTTTGAATCTTTTCAAAGAAATAGATGACAATGTCTGCCAAAGATTTTACAAGGCGAAGTGTCAACTTCAATACCAGAGCAAGAAATTATTCCTTCAGGGTTTGAAACCATTATTCAAGATAAGTCAAGTGACAAAGATAAGTTGAAAAATCCTGAAATACCTCCTCAGAATACAGAGAGTTCTTAGACCAAAGAATTATAGACAGAAAAGGGAAAAGGAATAGAAACAAGTCCAATAATTCTAGATGATATTCCAGAAAATGTTGGAGGAACAGTTTCAAAGGAGCTTGGCAGTCCTATTACAGCATTGACACCACTACAGTCTACTTTCGGAACCCCTCATGAAGGAGTTCTATATGTAAGTGACTTAGAGCCAATCACTAGAGATGAAATCCCTTCGTTTGATTATTTTTTCAGTAAAAAATGAAGAGCTATCTTGAAATAGGAATTACATCCTGTAGGAGAAAGAATGATAAAAAAACATAAAATTATCATTGATGGAAAGAAACTAAATGAAGGAGAATTCACTACAGAGATAGCAGGAACCATGGGTGCTATAGCATCATCCAACATGTATTCTGTAGGGAATCTAACAACTATTTTGGAGCAAAAGGATCGGGAAATAATGCAGCTGCAGGACAGATTAAAGGAAAATGAGAAAATTATTGGCTGGGGAATACAAAAAGGTCTAGAACAAGCTAGACTCAAAGACATCCAAGAAATCCAAATGTTGAATGAAAATTTGGATGAGGCAAAACACATGATACAGGTTACTCAAGAACAAGTGCAAAAGCTGGGCAATGAAAATAAATCTCTGCAAGATAAAATTATTTGGATTACTAATCAAGTGATTGAAATGGAACATTTCAAGACTAAAGCATCAGAGATATATGCAAACATTGAGGAAGAACAACAGAAAATATTCTGTAATTTGGAAATCATCCAGAACTATTTTCAAGAATCTAATAGGTCTATGGAAAAGGTATTGCAAAAAGAAAGAGAAGCTAAAACAACAAGGAATTCTTTTCAAAAGATAATAAGTTCTTTACAAAAAGAAGAAATTGGAAAAACACAGAAATTATCCATTTCGGAGCAGTTAAAAGGAGATATAATGATAAAAGTTTGGGAAACAAAATTGGCAGAATATAAAAGAATTACAAAAGGAATCAATGATGATTGTCAAAGGATCTTCAATCTTATTGAAAAAGATTCAGTAAATATCGGGACAGTTGGTTCTTCCGAGCTGTTAGGTGAAGTCAACATTACCAGGTATCAGCTGAAAAAAAAAGAAGAACTTGAAGAAAAGAAAGCAGAAATCTCAAATATTAAAGTGGTCAACATTGCAGAAATTTATAAGTGGATGATAGCTTCAAGTTCAAAATTGGAAAAGGTTAAATTCACAGAGAAAACAATAGCAAGCCAGTTGCTAGGCCTACAAAGAAGTTTTTCCTCTTTTGAAGAAAATGAAGTACCTGAGGCTCCTAAGGTCTTGGTAAACTTTTTAGGGAAATATGTTCAATGCATTGAAGCAGAGAAAGAAAGCTCATCAATGAAAATTTAAAACTTTGTAAATATTTTTATTTTTATTTTTAGAATTTTGAAAGAAATTGTAAACGGTTGACATTAGTTCATGTAACCGTAATATTAGGAGGTTGGTTAGTTACCAAAAAAAAACTTTGATAGAAAGGTATAAATATAATTCCGAAAGGCGGAAAGAGGGCTTCAGAAATTTTGGAGAAGGCCAATTTTTGTAATATCAACTTTGAAGTTCATCGGAATATAAACCGCAAACAAGATTCTGGATCCTACAATTTCGTGACTATGTTTCTTCCCCTTGTTTATCATGCTTTGTTAAATATCCCTCTTAATGTGTGTTTCTAGCAAGTAAATCAATTTGAAGTTATATGCATTGTTGTTTATTGTTTCAGATTGGTTTGGATGTTGAATGTATTACAGTTTTTCCTCTGAGATTACTTTAGTAATTTTAAGACCTGTAAACCTTATGTTCCTTAATATTTCAATCTGTTAGAAATCTTGTTTCTCTTTCATCATTGTTAATTGAAATATAAGATTCTTTCTAGATAAAAGCCTTATATTTCTCTGTATTGTGTTTCATTGTTTACAATTTCAAAATTGTCACAAAACTAGGAAACGACCTTGATTGTGTTTTTACATTACTGTTTTAGATTTTGAAGTTGTTTCATTAATACCATCTCTGAAAATCTGAAGTAATCAATCTATAGAAACCCTTTATAAACCTTTAAAACCCTATCACCCATGACAGTCCCTAGTGGTAGACAACCTAACGTAGAACCTGGTCTTCAGGATCAAACCAGCATTGCCCTAAACTTATTTAATACTATTATGCAAACAACGACCAATAGGGCTGAGTTAGAAAGATTGTGGGCTGCTATTGAACGTGATATTATCATCCAAGAGCAACGGGAGGCAAGACAGAGACAGTTGAGAAACTGAATATGATCTAGTCTTTCTTTGTTTCTTCTTTTCAAAACCTTTTTATAAAAACCTCTTTTCGGATGCCTTGACGGTATGTTTTATAGCCTTAAAACATAAACTCAGGAACAACACCCGACAATGACGCCAAAATGTTAGCACTCTGTAAATTATGTCCGGTTGAATAGACAAAT
Source organism: Picea engelmannii (assembly GCA_009831015.1). Taxonomy (NCBI): domain Eukaryota; kingdom Viridiplantae; phylum Streptophyta; class Pinopsida; order Pinales; family Pinaceae; genus Picea; species Picea engelmannii. The sequence goes on along the minus strand of ML790121.1, from coordinate 216,375 downwards.
GACAGAGGTAACTGTTTCAACCCTCTTTAGAAATGAAAACTAACGGTTCAACTCCGAGAGGGCTCTCTCATGTCACTTTATATATATATGGAAATCGATGGCTAGATTTGGTTTGTTTTGGGGATTTTTATAAAGTTGTTGGCTAAGAAGGAGAGGAACACATAGGATTACAGAGTCAAAATTTATGAAAATGAATGAAAACAATGATCAGCAAGTAGAACTCTCCAGAGGGTAAAGGCTAAATGAGGCAATGAATATGAGTTGTAAATTTAAATTTGTAGAGTGTAAGAGGAAAGGGGGAAAACAAGTAATTCTAAATTAGTTAGGAAGAAATACACACAGTTTAAATTGCTTTAGCCGAGAGCGTCACAAGACGAATTCTGGGCCTTTAACTCTCCAATTTAAACAAAAGAAAATGCATGTGTAATAAAAGATCACAGGAAATACAAACAATGAAGGAAGAAAAAACTCATATCATAGCCATTAGAATATTTTCATAAACAATTAAAAAATGCTTTTGCATATGTGTTCAATTCAGTCCCAGAAAAATTACAATAGAGTCTAGAACCACCGGAATTGTGCCCTTGCACTTCTGCCTATCATTAATACACTCAAGACCTATAATACTTATACAATTCGAGTTCCTTTGGTGTGTAACTGATTACAATAACTGAAACAAAACGTTTCATCTTCTACAATGATTACAAATGACAGTTTTCAAAAAAAACATTTCATGACCCCTGCAAATTCCTCTGACGCTCCGACTCCTTCCTCTACCACATTTTCTTTGGAATGCCACTCATAATATTTAGAATATAATTGCATTTATCCATATTCTCATTAAACATTTGGGAATAATATATTTGAAATAAAAATAATTCCCAAATATTTTTCTATCTTGTAGAATTAAATTTCCATAATTTATTTCATGCCCGTGGTTTTTAAGACTATGTCTTCTTTCCCAATTCACCATTTCATTGTAAAAACATTTACTTTTACCATTTCTCCGTGAAAATCATTTACTGTGTAATGTTTTTCCAATTTACCGTTTCACCGTGGAAAAACATTTACTGTGTAATGTTTTTCCAATTTACCGTCTTTGGCAAAATACCTTTTATCTTCTTCTTTTACTTCTGTAAAACCTTTGGATAAAAAATTTCCAAGCTTTTGTTCACGTGCATCTTCCATTTAATTATTTTCCATGGAAATAAACATTAGTCTCCTTGATTTGTAAAATGTGAATTTCGCCTCTCCGATGTGTTCCATGTAAAAGCACGTGTCCACCAAAGAAACCACAATAGTATTCCCTGGTCTCCCTTCACAAAATTAACCTCCTCGTTACTTCAACCTCCGATATGTATGTGTGCCCTCCATCCAACCTTTGACTTTTCCACATTATGAATTGAGATTCGTGCCTATAATTTGACGTGATTTCACAAATTAAATATTGGATTAAATATTAATATAAATATAAAAATATTTATATTAATAATAAAAAAATCCCTTTTTTCTATTTTCTAAGGATTTTGGGCATATGAGGCTTAAAAATATGACTTTGTGGATAGGATAAGGGTGCTTAATGAATATGTTTTATTTTCAACGGGAATATGAAAATAAGGGTAAAAGAGAATGAAGTGATGGAACTAAGGGGTTTATATAGGAATATAGGCTAGGTATAGGCTTTAGATATTTGCCAATTTTTGACTCATGGAGTACAGGACTATTTTGGATGATTAATTGGGTGAAAGATTTAGGTGATGGGAGGTTGACGGAGTTGGTGATAAAATTTGAAAATCTGAGTGGAAAAATAACACAAGGACAAGCTGCTTTGGAAAAATAAAATGCAAATCAGCAGGTGATAACACCATCAACTTCCGATATCGGGGGTTGGAAAAAATGGTTTTGAGTAGACCTCTTTTCGCCCCAATGTACCTCTGGTGTCGCCACGCATCCACGAATGAAACCATAATGGTTTCCCAAACCCGCCTTCGAATAATTCTCTTTTGCGTTGCTTCATTCCCCGATATGTGCCTTAGCCATTGATCTGGGCTTCTTCAAGATTGGTGGTCCACCAAGTTATACATTTTTTGCCTCTGCTATATTTGTCTATATGCTGCTGGATATATCTCAGTCCCCCAAACTATTATGCTTCCACAGTGATATAGCATTTCGCTAAATTTTCAAAATTTGGGTCATGATCTGAAAATTGTTATGGTGATAACACCCTCAAAGGCATGATCCATGTCCCTCTGAAACATATCTCCAACATTCTTTAAACCAAAGGGCATCCGAGCATATGCATATGTCTCCCAAGGAGTTATGAAAGTTTTCTTCACTTTGTCTTCCTTTGCAACCAAAACATGATTACATCTGGAAAAACCATCTAACATGGACATACAAGCAAATACAACAAATTTTTGGAGAAGGAATTACATGTTAGGTAGAGGATAATTGTCCTTTACACTTGATTAATTAATATCCTTGAAATCTACACACATTTGAATCTCCTCAGTCTTGTTTCTCACAACCACCAGATTTGAAAGCCAGTCAGAATGCCTGATGGGATATATTATTCAATCTTTATTCAATTTTCCCAACTCAATATTCAAAAACGATTTCAACTTAGGGTTCATCATCCTTATCTTCTGCTTGACAGGTTTTTATCCTTCTCTTAATGGGATGACGTGCTAAAATATTATCTTATCATATGCCTTTAAATCATCATAACTCCATGAGAAAAAATCAAGATATTCTTTGAAGAGTGTGACATATTGATCAACTTCATCGGTTGTAAAATCAAATCCCAAGTTAATGTACTTTGGGGAATTATCAGTCCCAATATTGACTTTTCTCGTTTCTTGAACTTTTTGGACCAATACTTATTTCAGGAGATTTTTGGCATCATCATCTCTTGTCAAAAGAGATTCGGACTGGACATAATTCTTCAGCATAGAAATAATGTCATTATATTGGTCTTAATTTTCCTTTACTAGAAAATTTTCTAGGTCTTCATCATTTTCAAACACTTGAAGATACTCCCGGTTATCAAGTACTGAGGGTTGAAATACTATTTTTACATGAAAATAAGTTTCACTCTGGATATCATTTGGGTTTGATAGTGAAGCCACTAATGCTAATGAATATGCATTTTGATTTTTATCCCTTGGAATGAAATAAATATTAAAAGAACAGAAGGCCTTCATAAATTCATTTACTCTTTTGAAATATAATTTAAGCCTTTCCTTCTTAATCATATGTTTCTGAGTGACTTGATTTATTACCAATTTAGAGTCACTAGTCACAATCAAATGTTTGATCTTAATTTATTGTGCAAGGATCATCCCTTAAATCAAAGCCTCATATTCCACTTCATTATTTTTGTAAGAAAACTCATTTATGATAGCATGTGGGTGTACAACCTTTTCAAGGATTTTAAGAACAATTCCAACTCCACTCCCTGAACTTGAGAAATCTTTGTCGAATGACATCCTCCAATAGCTTGAAAAATGATTATATTCATTTTCTATATCCTCAATCTGTTCCATATCCAAGATAACATAGTTTCTAATACTGACGTCTATATAATCTTCCATTAGCTCATTATCTTTCATTTTGAAAGAAAATGGTCTCCTAGATTCACGAGGAACCTTGATCATTGCTCTATCTTTATCCGACAACAACATGTATCTTCCATCATTCATTATATAGCCTCCGAACATGGATGACTAGTCTCTTCTGAGGACAACTCCATATGCAGGAGGAATATCCACTACCACAATATTGAAAATTGTAATAGTATGAGGAGCAACAATAATCCAGGCATAAAAATATTTAATTTCTCCATAGGCTAGCACCTACCTAGAATCCATCACGTAAATGATTTTTCCTTTTTCGTATTATCTAGTGCAACTCATACCCAACACCTCCATTACTTCCAAGGGCATGATATTTTTTTTCCTGCCAGTATCAACTAGACAATTATGGAGTGAAACATCATGGTTTTCTATCAAAATATATAAGGGTGGAACTTTGCCTCTCAACTTGATTATTGATGTGTTTTTACTTTGTTTTGGGCTTGCAACAACTGATTTAATTTTTCCCATTGGATCCTCCAACAATTTGAATTTTGTTTCCCTCTGTTGAGGAATGATTACAACCTATGCAAAAGGAAGAGTAATCCTCAACTTACTTAGATCACCTACAACATCATATATCATCTGAAGGGGTTTTGATATTTTATGTTGATTTTTAGCTCTAATGTTTCTTACCACACTTTTGTTGCTCTCTTTCTCTTTCTCTTTCTCTTTTTCTTTACCTTTTTCTTTGACTTTTTCTTTATCCTTTTCAGAATTATCTTTACTCTTGGAATTATTTAAAAATTCTCGTGTTTTGGAAATGTTCTCTTGCGAGTCAGGATCATCTTCTCCTTCTTCAAATATATACATGGATGCCTTGCATCCGTTCATCTTTGTAGGTTCAAAAATTCCCTCTGGTAAATACTCATTTTCTTTTTCATCTATTTGTTCATTATATGGTTCATCAAGAACTACCACATTTGGAGTTGTCTGTCTAGGGACAATTTGTCTTTGCTGATTATAAACATTTTCAAACCTCACTCTTTTCTCTTGGGAAGGGTTCCTTCTTTGTTCTTGGACCAACATCCTTGGATTGGGTATACAATTATCATTCTTTCTCAATCTCATTATTTCATTTTTCATTTGTCTAATGGTTCTATTCATCTGTGCAATATCGATCCTTTGTTTAGTCTCCTGGGATGCAGCAAGATCGGTTTTCATCTGGTATAGTTCCCTTGAAAAATCCTTCAACAATGGTTTTATTTTGACTTGGTCGTAGCCTTTTCTCTTCATTCCTTTTCGAACTAGATGCTCCTTAATCATCAATATTTAAGTTACCCATCTACCTTTTTACTTTTTTGAGGATAATTCCAGGGTCAACGCCTATTTTAATCATGATTTCCTCTATTTTGTAGCTTTAGTCATTTCTTCCTCTAGGGTATCCATTTGGGAGGGTCTGATGGAAAAATTCACATTTGGTGGAATAACATTTTTGTAACAACCAAGTATCATTGGATCATTAGGCCTTTTATCTTCAGGAATCTTGTTTAGAGTTTTATTCAATCTGAGATTGAAATATCTTATCCTTTCATTTTTCTTTAGACAAATTTGAGTAAAATTAATGATAAGAGTGTGATACATGACTAGGGGAGTGAACATAGTCAAGAACATGGTTTCGAGATCATCGAATGAACCAATTGATCTGGTGGGAAAAGTTGTGTATAATTCATAGGCTTGGCCCGATAAGGTTTGGAGAAACAACCTTACCATTACATCATCATACTCCACAAGATGGAAATCACAAACATCCAAAAAAAAATCCACATGTATTTTAGCATTGATTGTTCCATCTATGGAAAATTATTTCAGAGTACCCTTAGGAATAATAAGGAGCTCGTGTTGTTCACCTCCCAGGTCAAGAGGAGAATCTCTTATCCTTCTGAGATTTCTAAATCTTCCCCTTTCTTCATGTCTTCTTTCCTCTCGTCTTTCTTCATGTGGTTCTTCTGTATTTATTCATGTGGTTGTTCACATCTTTCTTCATTTCTTTATTCAATGTCCAAAAGCTTCTCCTTTTTGTCAAGAATATATTTTTTCACTTTACGAAGTATGCAATTGCTTACTTTTTATTCTAGTGATTGGTACTTTGTATTTATCCAGCTTCAATTCCAGCCTTGTTCTTGTGCTCTTCAAGTTTGTATTTCATTTATTCGTTCTTGTCTTTCGTCTCTTCTTTGTCTTCGAATAATTTCTCTTTCTTCTTCTTGAACTAGCGTTTTCCAAGACCTCTCTAGTTCTTGTCAAGTTTCAGTAGTTATCATTGCAATATTATATAGCGGGTAAAGAATACTTCATTTATTATTTAATCAAATTTCTAACTGGCGATGGTTAGCCTGAGGCAAAATCATGTAAATTTAGGATGCAAAACCAGATCCAAATCTTTTAATTCATTCCCCAATATGGTCGCCAAAAATGTTGATGCTTGAATTTGTTAGGACTAAAACGACAACCTCACAAGGAAATGAATTCTCCTGCATTTTTATAGAGGTGGTAATCCTCTTTGGATTATGATATCCTTAATTACTCCTAGACCAAGAAATAATATAGGACCTTAAAATGGTCCAATCTTTTATGATCAAAGAAAGATTAAAATGTTGAAAAATAAAAGATTTATAAAAAGATAATTTTTGAGAAAGGACTAGGAATCTCACACATCACACATTTGTAGAAAATAAACAAAATTTCCTCACATCCATCATAGTGAAAATAAAGATTTTTGATCACATAAAAATAAAAGAAGATGGTTTGGATGCATAAGAGAAATTTTATAGAGTAAATAGTTGTATAACTCAAAAGAAGATTATGATGGATATATTTCAAAAACTTTATACTTAGAAATTAGAGTTATAAAACATAGTCAAAATTGATCCTGAATTAGTTCTCTTGGGATTTCTAAAAAATAATAAAGTTTGTTACAATGATTTCAAATTTAAAGGTGTTTGTCTAGAGGACTTGGATTAGGGCTCTCGCAGACCATAAAATAAAACATATACAAGAAGATAGAGCATATAACAAAGAAAGTGGGTGGATGTTGAGCAAAAAAATATGGAAAGAAGACAAAGAGAAAGTTATCATAATTCGGTTATAACTTTCTATTCAAAGAAGAATAATAACTGGATGAAAACCAATAAACCAATAAACATGTGATCAATATATACTTACTATGATGGTATCTCTCTCCTTCATTTTCTTGTTTTCGCTTCTTTTATACTCTTGTTGGTTGCAGTTTGGTTATCAGTCATAACTACCTCACCTGGAATTTCAGAAATCTTGGCAACTGAATTATTCAACCATTCTGGATAAAGTCCCTCAATGGAGCAACAATTACTTCTTGTTTTATGTTAACATTAAACAATTCATTTTCAATTTTCCTAAGATCAATATATAAATTTAGTAATATATTTTCAATGTCTTCATTTTTATTTGTGTACTTGACTAGCCAGCTGTCAATGTCATCATGTGTAAACTCCATCATATTATCAAACTTTACAGTCGATATCCTTTTTAATTTTTAAATTTTCTCTTCCAAATGTTGTCGATTCATGAACATAGAATTTGAAAGATACTTAGGGTCTGTGACTTCAATGGTAGTTCTAGTGATATCCAAATCAAGGATTTTTAAATATGCTTCATTTGTAATTCTTGATAAGTCATCCAATTGAGTTATCAGACCTTTCAAAACATTAATTATTTCCATCCAAAGGATTTCAATTGTTTGATGCGGATCGGAAAAAGGTAGATTTTCTTTCTTTCTTGTTTGCTCTGTCATTGTCAAAACTCTAGTTGTAAACATCACAACTCCATCATTGTGGAAATATTCAGCATTTTTCAAGTCTGAATTTAAATATTCATTGGTATTTTGAATTCTTAAATCAAGAGAACCAAAAATCTTGGCCATATCCCACAATTCCACAATTACTGACATTCTTTTCTTAATATTTTGTTCAAAAAAATGCCTGGTGGTCATGATTAAACTGGAAATTGCTTTGACCCTCGAAATTGATTCTGGGTTTTCTTGAAGACCCTTTCTAGTATGAATCATAGCAACGAGAGAACCCATAATAGGTGGAGGCATGATGGTTGCCTCCAATTATTTAATTCTTTCTTTCAACTGGGCATTCTCTTCTTCCATGTGTGCAATTGAAACATCAAGTGCATCCGATGTGTCAACGATAGACCATATCTTCCTGTTATTATTCTTTGTAGTTCTTTTGAAAAATAATTTCTTAGATTCCTTGTCAAAATATGCATTTTGTACACCAAATGTTTCCTCATCAGAAAATCTCTCGTCCTGGATCATGAGTGTGGAAATAGGTTGTACGTTTTCTCGAGATGATACTTCTACATCTGGGAAAGTAATGTTTTCAATATCTACATATAAATCCATGTTATCCAATAGAAAATCATCTTCCTGAGCATTTGTTGTATCCCCTTTCTTCTGTGAATTAGTTCTTTTTATTTTGACCTTTAGCTTATGGGGATTCTAGGTTTCATTCAGGAGGGTTCCTCTCTTCATCATCTTCTGAATTATTTCTCTACATTTTTCTCATGTGGGATGTTATTGGCTGAGTATTTTCCTTTGCCAAGGCACTTATTCTAGAGACAGTTGGTGATTGGACATTTTTATCATTTGAGGGTTTACCTCTTTCTTTATGATTCTCTGTAGTTCTTATGACATTTTCTATGTCTTCAAAATTTCTGTCGGTTTCTTGATCACTAGGATGGTGGCTGTCATTTTCTTCTTCTTTACTAATGGCTAATTTTAAAAATGAAAGGTTGAGCCCATATGAAAGCAAATGATTATAAAAAAGGTGATTCAGATCGAAACCCTTGATTTCCTCCGCAAATTTTAGGTCAGAATGATCGAAATAAGGAGCATATTCATCTATTTTGGAAATTCCCTAGAGAAGAATTTCACTGACTTTCATGGGAGAGGTATGAATTATTTTTTCCTTTTCTTAGATAAAGCATGGAAGCATAATTTATATTGTCGAGCTATTTCAATGACAAACAACTTATCATAAAATATAATAGGGAAGGAAGATAGGTCTTTCAATAGAGCAGAAAACCTTGATGACATTATAATCTTCCATTTTTTCTAGAACTCCTCTTCCCTTTAGAAAATTGGTTTCTTCCAATGATAATTGTGGAGTGGCCTCCCCAAACAACAATTTCTTGAATTTAGATACAAAATATGATAGGAGAGTTATTTTCCAATGCTACGACTCCTCTGGTTTGAATGAGTTTATCAACGCACCAAGTGACGATGTCCTTGCACTCAAATACTTCTGGAACATATCCCGCGAGAACTATTCCTGAGGTCCATACTTCGTTGTTTTCTCTATGTAGCAATTTTGTGTAATACTAGTAGGAGTGGGACCAATGATAATTATGATCTTCCCTAGCAAAGAAGTTCAAAGTATCCCCACATAATGACCTTTTTCTCATGGTTGTCCAAGCGAAGCTCGCCAAATTTTCTTGAAATATTAATTTGCACAGTAAAATGAACATGAGTTAGATTTCTTTTTACAGAGACACTAACTCAAAATAACTATTACTAGCTTTGGTAACAACTTCATTAATTAAGGGAAACTTTGATAATAAATTTGGTAGTTGGGTCCATAGGGATAAAAATAAATGTGACATTGAACAATGCGAAGGGACAGGTAATGGCAGAGAGTCAGGGTTGGCGATTAGTATGAAAAGGAAGACATGTGAGTCCAAAAGTTCATAAATCGAAGAGTCCGAGTGTATGAAATGGATAAGTATCCAGAAATGTCGGGCATACAATGGAGAGAGTGGAAGTTCATCATGTAGGTCCAAAAGTCCGAAAGTGAAAAACGCAAAATCATTCTAAGTGTTGGGAGGAATTATACATGGGTGAACAGATGATAATGCAAGTGTGAGAGTTTGCAAGTCCGAATTTCCACGAACGTGAAAATCAACTATGTAAAGTAGCACCAAGAAAAACAGAGTTACCAACTTAACGAGAACTGTGACTTCAAAATGAGAACTCTATCCCTTAAAACCCATGTTTTTGCATAAAAACCATGAAAATCAAACCCCAAATAAAAAAGTGGTGCTACCAGTAGCACCTTTTTTTAAACCGGGGTCAAAATTACAACATTTTTCAAACATGGTCTTCGTAACTCAAACAATAGCTCAGAAAAACCTTAAATTCAACACCTAAATCAAAAAGTGATGCTACGTAAAGCAAAATGTTTTTTCCTAAACGTGAAAATCATAGCTCTTTACGACCTAATTGAAATTGTGACATTGACAACAAATCTCTATGTAAATAAACAACCCAAAATTGGACCCCAAATGGTCACTTGAAAATTTATTTACAATTTTTTTTATTTTTAATTTACATTAAAAAATAAACAAATAGAAAGGACAAAATCTTCACAAATAATTATTTTTTAAATGACCAAAAAAACACATTTAAAAATATATATTCAAAATTTAATTAAAAAAAAAAGATTAAAAAACAAGCTGAAAAAGAAAAATAACTAAAAAGAAACAAAAAAATATATAAAATTTGCCTCTAAAAACAATTTTTTGGTTTTTTTTCCCTCTTTAGTTTTTTAAGTTTTTTTTTTTAATTTTTAATTTATC
>ML790121.1:177673-200673 GCA_009831015.1 Picea engelmannii | reverse complement strand
ATAAATAAAATAACATTACTAATCTAAATTACAACTAATGGCCTAAAGCCGACATAAATAAAATAGCATTACTAATCTAATATGCCCCAATTAAAGGGTAATGAGCCAATATTAGGGCTTAACATAGCACATAGCATTAGCTCAGATCTAGCATTCATATCTTTAATACCATTAAGCACTAAGCAACAAAATCATATGCATCCATCACACATTACAACAACGACACTAAGCAGATAAACAACATAATTCACATCACACAAAGCACATCAAGACACATGATATACATGGTTCACCCCAACGAAGGGCTACGTCCACCAACTTCTTCTTATTCTTTATTAGTATTCAATCTTCTTACACTCAATCACTCATGTGCACAAAGCCACAGAGCCAAACTCTACATAGGACAGGAGATCTACGCGCTATGCACCAGATCCTCCTTCCTAAAATCAGGTCAAGGCATAGAGAAAACTCCTTAGTAGCATAGAGCCTTACTTTACACAGTCTGTTTTCACAAAACAACTTACAACCTCTTGCACAAAGCCAACACTAACACTTACAACATATTGTGCACATAGCCAACCATGATTCTTACATCGCTTAGCTACTTATTTATACATTTACAAAAAGGCCTAATCATGGGTAAACCCATGGGCCGACATCCCATAACCCATTACGTAAACCCTAGTAAATCCTTTGTTGGGTCCACAAGCCCGCAAAATAAGTGAGATCATGTGATCTCAGCTCCGCCTGGGTGCTCCATCTTCGACCAACCTGTCGAAGTCCCAAAAGTGGTCAAACACAACCAATATTTCCTCAAAACTTGGTCAAGGGACAACAAAATGATGCAGTTGTTACTGGAAGTGTCAATGGCCTTCAAAATTTCAAAATAAAATACAACGGAGGATCTAATGAAGGAATTGGATAAACTATATGAAAAACCCTTGGCCTCCAACAAGGCATTTCTAATGAAGCGATTATTTAATATGAAGATGTCAAAAGGTGGTTATGTTGCCAATCGTTTAAATTACTTTAATACGGTTACTAATCATCTAAGTTTTGTAGGAGTGAAATTTGATGATTAGGTTATGGATCTTCTAATATTGTGATCATATCTAGAAATATGGAACAACTTGGTCATGGTTGTAAGTAACTATGTCTCTGATTCAAACACTCTAAAATTTGATGATGTTGTTGGTGTTATCCTTAGAAAGGAAATGCGATGGAAAAACACAGGTGAGACATTAGTTTATGCATTGATTGTGGAGAATAGGGGAAGACAAAGGGAAAGATGAAAGATCTTAGGGAATGGTGGGAAGTCTAGGAAGGGCATATCCAAATATATAATAATAAAGATTGAGTTTTGAAATTGTGGGAATAAAGGACATCTGAAGAAAGACTACGTATCTCCAAAGAAACAAGGAGATGGACAACAAGAGAAAAATCATGAAGCAAATGTAGCAAGTAATGTGTTACAAAATGCTTTGATTCTTTCTTTAGATAATATTACTCATTCTTGGGTATTATATTCAAGGGATTCATTTCATGCCACACCCGATAGGAAATATTTTCAAGATTATGTTTAAGGTGGTTTTGGATTTGTTTATTTGGGTGATGATGAACCATGTAAAATTGTTGGAATGGGTAAGGTACAAATAAAATTAAAGAATTGAAACCAATGGTTTCTAAAAAAAGTGATACATGTTCTAGATTTGAGAAGAAATCTAATTTCTAGTTGACCCAAGCCTTTCTTGACACCCTTATTTTCGACCTACCCGATTGGATTTCTTTCTTCATCCTGATATCAATTATTGTGGACCATTTTCCTTTCCAGACAACTGCATATTCTACCTAAGCCTCCACGTCCAAAACCTGGAATATTTGGAGTCTCAAGTGACCAACCTAGAAAAATGCCTCCATGACCTATGCCACCAGTTCCAAGACTCCCGCACTCAAAATATTTCCTCCCTCATAACCGAATTTCAAGACTCCCTTAGCAAATATTTTCAGGAAATGAAGAAACTCATAAAGGGTAAGTACATTGATTCCTATTATAAGGACCTATTGGCAGCCACAATGATTTTCGATACTTATCACAATCGAAAGAGACTGTACCTTTCTATAGCTTCCATCACCTTCTATTTGTAAATGTTTATGTTTCTGAGTTTCGAGGCGATGATTGGGTTAAGTTTACCTTATTGATTTTTTTTCGTTTTCATTTTTTGTTTGTTTTATTTTTAATTCATGACTGTAAGCATGAATTTAAACGTAAAACCTGGCTTGGTTTCATAATCTTTTACCTTACAAATATCATTTTAAAATCCACCCATATATGATTAAAATTCAAATCTTATGAAAGGATCGTCATGTGCCTATGAATGATTCTAGTTTAAACGATAATGATAAACCTATTGTGAAGATTTCCTTAAGGGAAAGAAACCATAGAGCATGGATTTAAGTTTCAAGAATTAGAATGTTGGTCATTTGATTTATAGAAAACTAATAAATCGAAAGAGTAATCATATGAGCTCGATCAATCTGATCAAGATCAATGATCGGTGTTTAGATCGTGAGATAGATGATTTCTTGGCTCATGAAGACCTAGAAAATCAGTGTTACGGGAGAGAGGTTATTACCCATGTTGAATAGTATGATTTCATGACCAATTTACCCCCATGTCTTAAGGGTAAAGAAGGATTTTTAGGTATCAATCACAACCTGGAAAAACCACAGGTAAAAATGAAGCACCCCTTGTCGACTGTGTTCCAAGTTAATATGCCATTACCCCGGTGCATTGTGATAGTTGTCTCGACTAGATAAAGCGTTACTATACAAATGTTACGGTCTTACAGGATAGAGTTAAACGCTTGGTGTCTCAGAATGATATATTGGAACAAGAGAACCTTGACCTGAAGGCACACACAGAGAGGGGGAATAAATGATTCAAGAGGGTCGAGAATATAATCATTAAGAACACAGTCAGTTTCAAAGCAATTATAAATTCTGAACTGTTGGATCCCTCTTTGGCTGATTTTTAATGGTAAAACGATTTTATTTCGATTTCATTCAATTATGTTATGAAAAATAAAAATAAGTAGATTTAATTTTTGATTTCATTTGCTAAAAATAAGACTAGCTACATAATCTATGATTCTGTAGCCAGTCTCTTTTGAATAATAATTAGCAATTGTTTTTCTGAATATCAAATTGGTTTTTTCTATATACAGGAAATGGAAGATTATACTGTTGATTGCATTGAGCAAACACTTTGAATCATACGTTCAAATACTCAATAGTTTCCATCCTTTTATGTTTATAAAACTTTATCTTATTTAGACAAAACCAACTCATGCATGAGTGGTTAATGTTTTCACTATTTTTGTAATATTATCCATTTTTTGTGGATTCTGTTAGCACTCTGTAAATTTTTCCCGACTGAATAGACAAACGATAGAGGTAACTATTTCAACCATATTTAGAGATAAGCCACTAGCCTGCTCAACTTAGAGAGGGCTCTCTCATGTCACTTGATATAGCTATGGCAATCAATGGCTAGATTTGGTTTGTGTTTGGGAGTTTTAGTAAAATAACTGGAGAAATGAAGATGACATTTGGGCTATGGAGTCTGGAATGAACAATGCATTGTCAGAACATGAGAACTATTAAGAGGAGCAGGCTAAATGAGGTAGTGAATCTGAGTTTATATCTAAAAATTAGCATGGCATCATAAGAAAAAGAAACATATAACTACATTAGAGCATTACAGGAACGAATCCTGAATTGGTTAAGAAGAGGTAAACATGGTCTAAATTGCTAAGCCAATAGCATCAAGTTATGAATTATGGGCCTCTAATTCTCCAATTTAGACAGATGAAAGTGAAAATGAAATACATAATAATAGGAATCACACACTTTGAAAGAACACTAGACTCATATCACCACCAGTTAGAATATTTTCATAAACAATCCAAAATCCGCCTTTGCATTTATATATTCATTTTAGCCCCAAAAATTTACAAAAGTCTTCCTGCACAGAGGGTAGGATCCTCTTTTCTCCATGCCTTTCTATATCCTTGATATAATATATATAGAGGAATTTCTTGTGGATTTTAAGACGTTCAGACTTCTCGTAATTCTAAAATTAGAGATGAGTTACAAGGATGATTGATTTATAATAACCATTATCCTATTTTAAAGGGATTGTTAGGAATGGGTTCATCATATCTAGGACCTTTTCTTCGACCGCCATCTGTCCAAAACATGCTGAGATGTACTTATTCCAGTCTGAGAATTTATTTCAGCTCAACGATCTCCTTCTTTAGAGTGAACAACCAGGCCAGTTGATTCTCCCCAATGCTTTCAGTCGTTTCAGGCATGTTTTTTGTCTTCTGTCATTTTCTCCATTTCTTTTTCACAGCTGGCCTGTTGATGATTAGGTCCTTCATGATGGAATTTATCCTAACTTATAATCCTAGGTCTATAGTAGGTTCCGTATGGAATTTAGTTGCTAATATACGTGAAATTTCCCTTTCCTTCTTACCAGTAGATAAACCCGCCATGTTACTTGAATGACCTGTTTGACTGGATATGGATTGATTGGCCTTGTCCATGTATCCTAGTATCATGGACACCAAGATGTTCCTTTAAGAAATTAGAGAGTCAATATTATGGATGAGATGATACCCTCATACTTGAGAATCAGTAGTTATAGAGTTCCAATCATGAATCATTGATAGAGTCACTTATAGGTACGTTGGTTTACCACACTTGGCTAATCCATTTCAAATGATTAGATTTCAATTTCGCTATATGGCAGTGTTCACTTGACATCATAAGGTTGTGAAGTACCGAACGAGTGAAGCAGGGTGATTCCGACCAACCGTCACCCGCCCCACGAGTGGTTGATTTGACATATTGAAACATGTGACATCGGGGCTTTTGCGAAAGTGGTTTTAGGCAAACCACATTTTTCCCTGATGTATCTCTGGAGGCACCACAAGTGCATTTTAAAAACCATAATGGTTTTCCCCAGTCTGCCTTTACATGGTTAAGTCCCGTGCAAGTTCATCGCTCGATATGGGCCCCAACTGTTGATCTGGGTCATTTTACAATCGACGGTCTGTCAAGTTATACCTTTGCGCCTTCTCTATATTTGTCCATATGCCGCCAGATATGTCCAAGTCTTATAAATGATCAATTCTCCAAACTATCATGCTTCCGCAACGATATAGGTCTTGGTAAATTTCCAAGACTTGGATCTTGTCTGAAAATTGTTATGGTGATAACAGATTCAACTCTATCTTGTATGATATGAGCATTTGAATCCTGAACTAGTTTAAATATGGTTCACTCTTGGTAGTACGGGGACCTTTTTTTTTATTTGGACACATTATGGACATGTAACTTTCAAGACTGTATGGACAAGATGCTCACTCTTTGGCTTTAGACCAGCGTGGCACTTACACATTACTTTTTTCCTTTTATATTATGGAATGTTATTATGTTTATATATCTTTAGCCTCATTCTCGTACGATATTTCATATTATTAAACACTTTAATTTTGTCTGTAATTTGTTGTTCATATATTATATCTGTGATCATTATCTCATTTAAATATCATTGATTTATGCTTGATGTTAAATGATGTATTACATGAATGCTTAATATTAAATTTCTTTTACTATAAGTGTTCATCATTGCAAGATCATCGGATCTATATATTTATCTGTTTACTCTTATATTCATGCTCTGAAAACACCTTCGAGTTTACTTCTCGGAGTGTTAGCCCCAGCCTGTTATAGATTTTTCTCATAGGCAAGACAACTAGGAGTTTGAATTGTGCAAAGACATAAACTCATTACTTGATTAATATCAGGTTAGTTTACTCGTATTCTATTTCTTTTGTTATTTTATTTATTAATGAAATAAGAATAATTTAAATCGACTTTGACTGTTATGTTGTTCTTATTTCAAATTGTGTTTTAATTAGTATTTCTTTAGTTCTTTAGATTTTAAATATAAAATATAAAAATATAAAATGTATGTGCTTTCTTTATCTACTTCATTAACAATTTCTAAAAAAAAAAACATCGATTTCGCAAGACATCGAACAAAACTTGCAAATTGTATATATGTTTTTCAAAACCATATGTACATCTCCACACTTCTATTTTTTACATTCAAAAATTATTAAATTCATATATTTTGTATTGCAGTTTCATAGATTATTTTCATTTATTTCATTTTTAGGACTTTAGTTGGCCAATGGAGCCATTAAACCCATCAATTCATTTCATTCCAAATGACTTGGGTTATTTAGACAACTCCGGTCCGGATTTGACCTTCTAGTTGACGGTGTGTCATTTTTGCCCATCAACAGGACCCTCATTATTCCCATTATGAGAATACTCATTCATCCTGCTCCCCTTGGAGTTCTCCCAAATATTATAATCAGGTTCTCAAAGTTGAAATGCATAAATTTGATGGATCAAAACTGACAGGGTGGGTCTCTCAAATGGAACAATACTTCTCCCTCCATGATATTCATAATGATGAGACCAAAATCCATGTCAGTTTTGTGTACTTGGATCAAGAACTCTAGCAGTGGTAGTTGTGGCATAAGAAATGTTATCTAGTACTACCCACTTGGAACATGTTCACCAAAGAAGTTTGTGCCTATTTTGATAGGGAATATCATTTTTTGGGACGACTCACTAAGATGCACCAAATAGGGCCAACAACATATTTCATCATGACATTCAAAAAATTGGCTATCATAATTGAGGGCCTATATGATGAGTTTTATCTTGAATGTTTTCTCAATGGCTTAAAGTACGCCATTCAAGCTCATGTGAGCATGCATAATCCTATTACATGGTTGTGGGCTTTCCAATTAGCACTGGAAGCAGAGACCATTCTCAGGCCCCACCGCTACGTGTTGCAATTACCAACCTCCCTCACTTAGGGGCTACCCCATCTCCAACACACACTTTGAAGGTCCAAAAGGTATCTCTCGCCGAAATGGAGGAACTTTGGAAGTAGGGACATTGCTATTATTATGATGAAAAGTATTCACCAGGCCATAAATGTTGTGAACAAAAGTTCTTCCAGATTGATGTGTCAATTTCCACCTCCTATGAAGAAATACCATCAAATTAGGCTCCAAACCCAGAGGAAACACAACCAATTGTCCACACCCCAGATCCATTTGCAACACCTTTGGAACCAGAGGAACTCGTCATCTCTCTCATGCCCTCATGGGTATTTTTCCCAACAAACATTAAAGATCAAGGGCTACATCAAACATAGGCCAGTCACGGTGTTGATTAATAGTGGTAGCATCCATAATTTTATTCACCACATGGTCACTGGGGAGGTCAATTGGTTTGTCAAACCAATTTCTAATTTTCAAATTCTTATAGTTAATGGTGGCACAATGAAATGTGGTGGCCGTTGTGAGAATGCCAAACTCCAAATGGGCAATTATCACTTGAAAACTCACATGTTTTCTATTTCCATGGGATTTTGTGATATTGTCTTGGGTGTTGAATGGATTCACACTCTAGGACCGATTACCATGGATTATCAAGAGTTATATATGGTATTTTCTGAAGAAACTCACACTTATACCCTTTAGGTCCTACAAGTTGGCTCGCCAGAAACTATCAGTTCTCACTGGATGGACAAACTCCCGAAGAAAGGCCACCATGGTGTGATTACTCAAATTAATGCAATCTTGGTAAGTGATCAATCATCCCAAACAATCCATCATGATCTACAACTGGTCTTGGAAAATAACCACAAGGTTTTTGAAACACACAAAGGCTTACCTCCCTCCAAAGGTGAACATGATCATAGCATCCCTCTCCTTCCAGGCAGTCATCGCCCTAATGTACACCTCTACAGGTATCCATTTTCTCAAAAAAATGAAATTTAGAAAATATTGCAGGAAATGTTGGAGGCTGGTATCATTCACCCAAGTACTATCACATATTCATCCCTGGTTGTGATGGACTTAAAAAAATAATGTTCTTGGTGCATGCATCTAGATTTTTGTGCTCTTAATAAATTGATCATTAAGGATAAGTTTACCATTCATGTCATTGATGACATGTTTTATGAACTACAGGGCATCTATGTCTTCACCAAATTGGATCTTCACTCAAGCTATCACCATATTAGGATGAATGAAGCATATATCCCCAAGATTTCTTTCTAAACTCATGAAGGCCATTATGAATTCTTGGTAATTCCTTTTGGCCTTTGTAACGCTCCATCTACCTTCCAAAGTATCATGAATAAACTCTTGAATCCCTACCTTTGGAAGTTTTTTCTAGTATTCTTTGACGAAATCCTCATTTACAATTGCACTTGGGATGTCCATCTACCACATGTGGACAAAGTATTCCAATTCTTACAGGAAAATCAATTGTTTGTCAAAAAGTCCAAGTGTTCTTTTGGGGAAAGTGAGGTCGAATACTTGGGACACATTATGGGTCATGAATGGGTAAGAGTAGACCTCAAAATGATTCAAGCTATGTAGGATTGGATAAGACCGATGACATTGAAATGCCTTCAGGGTTTCCTAGGCCTCATAGTATATTACATGAAATTTTTCCACCACTATGGAAAAATTACCCAGCCATTGACAAATCTTCTTAAGAAGAATGCATTTCATTGGATGTGGGAAACAAAATAGGCTTTCACATATTTAAAGTAGGCCATGTGCACTACCCCTGTCTTCACCGCCCCTAATTTCAAAAAAACTTTTTTTGTGGAATTTGATGCTTCAAGCACTGGTATTGGCGCAGTTCTAACACAAGAAGGTAGGCCTATTGATTTCACTAGCTAGGATTTGAGTGGCCTTAATTTTGGAAAATATACCTATGAAAAGGAAATTATGGCCATTCTCCATGTTGTGCACACTTGGTGACCATATATATTGGGACGCCATTTTTAGATTAAAAAATATCACCATAGTCTAAAGTATTTCCTCGAATAGAGGTTATCCTCCCCATAACAAAACAATTGGCTAACAAAAAATTTGGGCTATGATTATGATATCATATATATAAAAGGAAAAGACAATGTAGTGGAATATGCGTTGTCTAGAAAATATGAGGAGGATGAGTCCCTCTTTGACTTATCATTGTCGGTTCCTAATTGGATTGAGGAAGTTCGACAAGAGTGGCTCACTCACACAACTATATCCTAGTTAATTCATCACCTTCATGAGGACCCTAAACCACCCACTGAATACACCTAGCAAGACAATATCCTCTTATATAAGGAGAACTTGTTTTTGTCTTCGACTTCAACACTCAAACCCAGGATCTTAAATGATTTTCATTCTTCTTCTATCACAGGTCATTCGGGATTTTGAAAGACATATGCTAATGCTCATCCTTCTTTTTTCTAGGAATGCATGAAGAAGTAAATTCGTACCTTTGTCACAGAATGTGATATTTTCCAACGCCATAAAGGTGAAACTGTCAAGACCCAAGAATCTCTCCAGCCATTACCCATTCCATATTCTATTTGGACTAACATCTCCATGGACTTTATTGTGGGCCTTCCAAGAGTGGGAAACAAGTCAGTCGTCATGGTCGTGGTAGATCACCTCTCAAAGTATGCACATTTTTGTGTCTTACCACACCCTTTTATCCCCAATCAGGTAGTGCAAGTTTTCATTGATCATATTTTCAAACTACATGGCATGCCAATTTCCATTGTGTTTGATCATGACCCGAATTTCACTAGCACATTTTGGAAATAATTGTTTAAATTACAGGGCACACAGTTGAACATGAACACAACCTACCACCCCCATACAAATGGCCAAACAAAAGATGTTAATAAATGTTCATAAACCTATTTGCATTGTTTTGTATAAGATAAACAACATAAGTGGGTGCAATGGTTACCTTTGGTAAAATAGTGGTACAACAATTCTTATCATACAAAAACTAAAATGAAACCATATGAAACAGTGTATGGCCAACAATCACCTACAATAAATTCATATCTTCTAGGAACATCAAAGGTATAGGATGTTGACAAGTTGTTGCAAGGGTGAGTAGCTACCCTCGTAGATTTGAAGGATAACCTCCACATGGCCCAAAATTGTATGAAGCAACATGTTAACCAACAACATTCTGAACATTTTTTCCAAGACGGTGATCAGATGTTTCTTCGGATCCAACCTTACAATAAAACCTCCCTCAAGGCCCATGGGCACCATAATTTGGCACCCAAATTTTATGGCCCTTATCAGATCATCAAACATATTGGTCTAGTTGCCTACAAACTGGCACTTCTAGCTTCTTCTAGAATACATCGGATGTTCCATGTTTCCTGTCTGAACAAAGTGGTGGGCTTGAATTGTCAGGTTCAAATTATCTTACCTGAATTAGATGAAGAAGAATTCATTTGGCTGTAACCCAAATCTGTCCTCAAAGTGCATTAATGTCAATGGTGTGGCAAAACTATCAAATAAGTATTGATAAAGTGGAAGGACACGTATCCATAGGATGCAACTTGGGAACCAGTGACCATACTCCAACAATTTCCACATTTTCACCCTTGAGGAAAAGGCTTCTTTTGAAGGGGGAGGGAATGTTAGGGTCTGACCCTAACCACTCTTAGTTGGTTATTAGTTAGCATGATTCATATTTTTCATGTAATAAAGGCCAACATTAGTTAATAAGTCCTATTAAATAAATGTGAACAAGTCGATGTAAGAAGACCTGATAGAATCTTCTTCTTTTAGAAGGATCTTCCTCTAGAATGTTCCTTAAAAGATAGAATTAGTAAATAAGAGTAGGAGACATGAGAAAGATTTTCTTGAGAATTATTGTAATAGAGCGTTGCTCTGCTAGAGATTTCCCCCTCGACGAAGAAAGTGAACATTGTTTCCTATCAATAAAGGTATTATTTTGGTGTCATGGTTTCATATCTTGTGTTGTTCCTCTATTATTCTCTACAATATTTATATTTTTTATTATTATAATAGATATGGTACCTTACAAGGTACATTGTCTTTATGTACTAGTAATGTTGAATCTTCTATCTCTTTAGCTTCTACAGGAGTGGATAAAAGATTGTGGTATCATAGGCTTGGATACATGAGTGAAAAGAGGATGCAGATACTCAACAAAAGGAATTTGTTTCCAGATCTTATACAAGTTGATTTGGATTTATGTGAGGATTGTGTTTATGGAAAACAAAAAAGAATCAGATTTCTCAAAGTCAGGAAGGAAAAGAAGAGTGAAAATTTGGAGCTTGTGCATACATATGTATAGGGACTAACTCAGGTATCATCTCTTAGTGGATCTCTTTATTACATTAATTTTATTGATGATGCAACTATGAAAACTTGGGTTTATTACATTCAACAAAAATATGACATTTTTGACACATTTAAGAAATGGAAAGCTTTGGTTGAGAATGAGACAGGAAAAATGTTGAAGTGTCTCAAATCAAATAATGGAGGTTAATACTGCATCAAGTAATTTGATAAGTTTTGTTCATACCATGGGATTCGTAGAGAGAAGACAGTTCCAAGAACACCACAAGAAAATGGCGTGTCAGAAAGGATGAACAGGACAATCATGGAATGTGTAAGGAGTATGAGATTGCATGCAAGGTTTCCCTTACACTTTTGGGAAGATGCTATGGATATTGTTTTTTACTTAATAAACAAAGGGCCTTCAAGATCCTTATCTGGTGCCATTCTAGAGGAGGCATGGAAAGGTAAAAAGGTAAACTACTCATTTCTGGTGAAGCATTTGTCCATATTGATAAAGAAAATAGAACAAATCTTGAGGAAAAATCCAGGAAGTGTACCTTTATTGTATATCGTGTTAATGATGTTGGTTATTGCTCATGGGATTATGGAAATCACAAAATCATTAGGAGTAGAGATATGGTATTCAATGAAAAGGTCATGTACAAAGATCAATTGCAGGAAACAAAACAGGAAAAGGAAGAGACATAATACACAATGCTTGATGAAATAAAAGAAAATTAAATTCCAAAGGTATCATAAAATCAAAATGTACAACAACAAGAGAAACATGTACCTCAAACTCCTGCAAGTGTTGTTAGAAGATGTACTAGGTTAAGTAGACCACCTGAACGATACTCTCCTTCATTGTATTATTTATTGTTGATTGATTTTGGTGAACCAAAAAGTTATGAAGAGGCAATGTAGGTAGACACTAAAAAGAAGTGGGAGCAAGGCATGAAAGAGGAAATTGACTCCTTGGAAAATAAATAGACTTGGGACTTGGTTCAGTTGTCTGTAGGAAAAATAACATTGGAGAATAAATGGGTTTATAGGTTGAAGTAAGAAGAAGGAGGAAAGAAACAATACAAGGCAAGACTTGTTGTAAAGAGGTTTGCACAAAAGAAAGGTATAGATTTTGATCAAATATTTTCTCCCATTGTTAAAATGACTTCAATTAGGATTGTTTTAAGTCTTGTGGTAGACAAATATTTTCATTTTAAACAGTTAGATCTAAAAATAGATTTTTCCGATGGGGTTTTGGAGGAAGATATTTATATGTAGCAGCCACAAGGGTATGAGGTCAAAGGGAAGGGAAATTTGGTATGTAGATTGAAAAAGAGCTTGTATGGCCTAAAGAACGATCCAAGGCAGTGGTATTTGAAGTTTGACGGGATTATGACATAACAAGGTTATATTAGATGTCATTGTGATCAATGTTTTTATTTTAAAAGGATAGAAAATGGAAGCTATATTATCCTGCTATTGTATGTAGATGACATGATTGTTGTAGGGTCTAACATGCAGGATACAAATTTTCTCAAAAGGAAATTAGTTAATTCATTTGTGATGAAGGATTTGGGTGTTGCAAAGAAAATCCTTTGTATGAGAATAACAAGAGACAAGAAAAATCGCAAATTGATATTGTCTTAGGGTGAGTACATAAAGAAGGTGTTGAAGAGGTTTAGAAAGAAGAATGCAAAACCATTTAGTACACCTTTGGCCAACCATTTCAAATTAACCAAGGAAAATTTTCCTAAGAAACGGGATCATATAGAATACATGTCTAGGGTCCCTTATTCATCAACAAATGGCATCTTGATGTATGTAATGGTGTGCACAATACTAGATATTTCACATGCAATGGGAGTTGTGAGTAGGTATATGAACAATCGAGGTAAATAACATTGGGAGGTAGTAAAGTGAATTCTCAGGTATTTCATAGGTACTACTACTCATACATTATGTTTTGGAGGTTCAAACATTGTTCTACATGGATATGTTGATTAGGATATGGTAGCTTATAAATATAGTAGGAGGAGCACCTCATGGTATGTTTTTACTGTAGGTAGAACAACAGTAAGTTGTATTTTGAAACTACAAAAGGTTGTTTCACTTTCAACAATGGAAGAAAAGTATGTTGTTGCTATAGAGGATAGTAAAGAGATGATTTGGTTATAAAGGTTTATGGAGGAATTGGGAAAGCAACATGAGAATAATAGGTTGTATTGTGACACATAGAGTTCCATTCATATTTCAAAGAACTTAACCTTCCATTATAAGACTAAACATATAAAAATCAAATACCATTTCATACAATCCATTTTGGAATATGGACAATTGAAGTCATAAAAGATACATACTAGCCAAAATATTGCAGAAATGTTAACAAAGGAAGTAACTAGGGATAAATTTAGTTCCTAATAAGTTTCATTTGGCCTTAAAGCATGAAGGGGAGGATGAAAAACTTGTCAGGTCCAACGTGGATCATAATCCACTAGGTACAGTAGTAGTGGAGTTGTTTTGATCAGTCTCCAAGTGGGATATTGTTGGTTATGGAGCCTGATTATCTTCCTGATTCAAAGGTCTTGTTTTTGTTGTGGTTGGATACTAGTTCCTGAAGGGGGAGGGGGGTGTGTGGGGGATTTATCCCCCACATATGTCACCAGGAGGTCCAAGAGGGGAGAAAACAATTTATGGATCCCCTCCTAGTAGGGGTTCGGGGGTAGTTCTCATGAAGAGAATTTTTTGGGAAACTTTCCTTGTAAATTATTGTAATTTCGTAGTGAATCTTAACCAATCATCATTAGGTTGTAGATATGATGGTATACTTTATGTTAGGGTTTTTGTTTTCCTAGAAGAAAACCATCTTTAATGTATGAGGGAATTGTATTTCGGCTATGTATGAGAGTGAATATTGTATTATGAGAGAGGATATTGTGAGAAAAGAAGAGGAAGTTGGGTGTGTTGTAGGTTGTATCCCTTCATTTGATAGATAATAATAAAGGAAGGACTAGAAATTTATCGGGTGGATGTAGCCCATATTTAGTGAACCATGTATATCTGTGTCTCTATTGTATTGTGTATCTTCTGTGTTTTATTTATGTATTTGTTTTATATTATTTCTCTGCGATCCTCTTTTTTTTAACAAAAGTTAGTTTAGGAGAAGGTTGTCACTCTTGTCTATTGCAACATTGATGATTAGATTGTTAATATCTTTACAAAAACATTGTTTGAAAATAATTTTTTTAAGCTACATGATATGCTCATTATTTAGGTGACTGGAATTATGGGGGGTGTCCTGCTAACTTAATATCACCTCATGAACCTCCAAAACCATGTGCTAATGGGGGGGTGTTGGAACCTCAGATTCTGATGGTTCATCACACCTCTATTGGAGACAATCGGTTGACCAAATGAATAACATATAACCAGTTGAGTGTTCAACTAATAGTTGGAGAAAACCAAAAAATCGACTAAAAGATGGAGACATTCGGTCAATCAGTCGACTAAAAAATAGATACATTCGATCAAGCGATCGACTATCAGCTAGGGATAGTTGGTCAATGGATCGACCAACTAAGAAATCAACTACATGTTGGATGACTACATGGTTGGGGAAACTAGGAAAGTCAACTAACTAATGAGACGATGTGGTTTTACTGGAAATCGTTACTACTGATAATTATTATTTGTGGAACACATCATCCCCATTTAAAGGAAATTGGGTATATCAAAAGAATATAAATAAAGTACCCCATAGGTCGATCATATGTGTGGGAAATGATATGTATTTAATGATGCATTGTGGTGTTTAGATCACAATGCATTGTGCTTAAGTCACAAGACAGTGTCTTTAGATGACACTGATCTTCTTGGAGGATTATTCCTTCTATTATGTTTTTGCAGATTATGTTTTGTTCTTCTTAGGGTTACTCCAATCCCAACAAAGATTAAATGAAAGCATGGAACTTGTGAGTAAGCGAACTAGATTCAAGATATGGAGTCAAATTTAAGCTCATTCAATCAAAGACAAAACTCCAACTAAGAGAAATACTTAGGAACCATAAATTAAAGAGGGTTCTCCAATTTCTGTTAAAGTTCTGTAACAAGAGATAGAACTTTGGAGTTGTTTCTAGCTCAATAGAACAATATTCATCATTCATTGTTGTTTGAATCTAGATGATCCAAATTATTTTCGACATGAAATGAGAGCAGAGATATAATAAAGAAATGTATAGAGATATATTAGATATCCAATAATATAACATAACTATATCAGAGATGAAAACAAAAACACAAAGATATAGTAATACACAATTTTCTATTAATGAGCGAAAATGTATAAACACTGTAGAAATACAGAGTGAAAGACTCACTAGAATGGTGGTAGCATATCTTTGAGAAGATATGTGTTCACTACTCGCATTTGCAAGGATATGATCTTACAATGAATCTCCAAAGGCCTTTTTATCATAAAGAAAATCAAAATCCCTAACCCTGGAAGATGAAAAGCCAACAATTTTGTGAACCCCATTTTGGGTAGCTTGGTGTATCAAATTCCCGGGGGCATAACTTTGGCATATGATCTTTGTTTGGGGTGCATGGTAGCTCGTTGGAAAGGTATCGTCGAGGATATTCATTTTGGGGGATCAATGTTATCCTTTGGATATCATTAAGAAGCTCGATATCGAAAAACCTTCATTTAGGCCCTCAAAATGGCTCCGGAAGTTAAAAACTAAAAGTAGTAAATTACCAAAATTGCCAGAAAACTATTTTGAGCCAGTTGGAAAGGTGGGTGGCCACCGATATCCACCTGGATCAATCCTCCCTCCTTAGGAAGAAGTGGTCTCCATTTTATTGACTGCCCAGGGAAGAGGGAAATGTTTTTGTTGAATCTGCATCTTGATGAGTTGCTTGCCTTGTTGGAGAAGTTGTGTTGCTTACCTTGTTGAAGGTTGTCACAGATCTATGGCTGGAAGGGTTGGAAATTTTAACTAGTTTGGCTACATGATATGCATGTGTCTAGAAGGAATATTTACACTTGGCTGCAATCTTGTCGACCTTCTTCTGTTGGATAGAAGGTGCTTGGACTGAGGCTGCAATGGTGTTCTTATGTTCACGCTTTGAACAGACTATGAATACGCTAAATTTTGTAGTATGAGATACTACCTTGCAGCATTGTTTAGGTGGGACAATAGTCGGAGCTACCTCTGGTATCCTGTAGAGATGACCCCCTAGAGTAACAATGACACTACGGGGTCTAGACTCATATATATCATGGTGCTTCCACATATATGGCTGCCCCAAGTGAACATCACAGATATCCAGCGGGGAAACATCACATAATACCTCATCCTTGAAGGGTTGGATGTTGTATGACAATAAAAATTGTTAGCTGACACAAATATATCATCCCTGGCGAAGCCACCCAATGTTGTATGGTTACGGGTGTGGTGTTGTCGGCAATCCCAACTGCTTGACAACCTCTGCGGAGATGAGGTTCTTTTGGCTTCTACAATCAACAATCAAATGAAATGAGGTCCCCTTCACCCACATCTGTGAATGCAAAAGGTGTTCCCCCTCTTTAGGATATGTTGGTTCTTCTGGTTGAATTGTTGTGGTCATGAAAATAACAGTGGGGTCTGCATCGATGATCTATCTTCTATTAGTATTTTATGAATTAGATTCTGAATCATGGTTTGGCTCCTTGTCTTTGACCTTTTTTGGCCCTCGACCAAGTTTTGGAGAACCTTGGTCGTGTTTGACCATTTTTGGGACTTTGATAGGATGGTCAAAGATGAAGCGCCAGGTGAAGTGGAGATCACGGGATCTCGCCCTCTTTTGTGGGATTTTTGGGTTTAGGGTTTATGTAATAGGTATGGTATGTCAACCCATGGGTTTACCCATGTTTAGGCCCCTTTTGTAAAGTATAAATAAGTATATTGGCGATGTAAGAAAGATTCAGGGGGTGCTGAGTCATTTGTAATCTAGTAAGCTAAGTGCAAATAGTTGTAAATGCTTTGTGCATACTATGTGTTGAGAACTTGTAGAGTTAAGTGCAAGTGATTGTAAGAAGGCTCTGTGTTGTGCCAAGCTCGGGGAAGGAGGATATGGCGAGGTGCACACAGATCTCCTATCCTATGCAAAGTTGTTTTTGTGGCTCTGTGCATTGAAAGAAGATAATAAAGAAGACAAAGAGTTGGTGGACGTATCCCCATGATGTGGGGTGAACCACTTATATCATGTGTTATGGTGATTTGTGCTATGTTTTTCATGTCGTTCTGTATTTATTTGATTAGTGTTTATTCTGTATGAATGTTTAATGCTTAGTGATATGAATGAATTATAGATATGATCTATTTCTATATGATAAGTGCTTGGTTGTGCTAGATCTTGTGGAATACTGTGTTTTTCTGTAATTAGGGTTTTACCTGTGATGTGAATAAAGGGTTAACGACTAATGAATGTTAATTTATAAGTTCTCTGTTAAGTATTATGATCATAGATCTGTGTCCCATCTAGGTCGTAGACACTTAAGTTCTACAACCCCCCATGCATTTACCTCGAGTGAGACTTCATCTGCTTCGCAGGTGTTTCTGAAAGGGCCGATAGTTAGGGTTTGGTTGGTGCGTTGCTGAAGAAATGAACCCTGGGTCTGCCCCTGTGCCACCAAATGGTTCCATTGTCGGGACATGAAATCTTATTGTTGGGAACTAAGGAAAAGAGAAAGCTTTGTGAGTAGATCTATTGTTGTAGTGCACAGTACTCTACTTGACTTGTGAAGCTCTTTGCTAAGAAGAGAAGTTCGATCTGAAGAAAAGAGGTAAGATCTTAAAGCTTTGTGCTCTGATAAAGGTAAGATAAGTGAAAATTTTTGTTTCAAAAGGATGGATCTAGGTATATTTGATAGATTTCGTCCTAGTCTGAAAACTAGGGCACAACTAGAAGAAAGAAAATGTGATATGAATAGATCTAATAAAAATAGCAAAAGATATGTTATCCCTATGCATAGAAAGAATTTTTGGACTAACAAGTGGATGAAAGATCCTAGAAAGCATTTTTTGTAGGTCCATCACTGTGATTCCAATGTGTAGTATAAGAAAGGTTGGGGATCATTTAAGAGAAAGAGAGGATTAACATTATGTTATAATTGCAAAAGACCGGGACATATTTCTAAGGAATTCCCTGGTAGAATTCATGTTTGTCTTTGTTGTAAAGATTTTGGACATGAATTTGGATTTCCCTAGAATGATTGCTAAAGTTGAGAAGATGAACATAAGAGAAGAAAACCATGAGGAAGGTCAAGAGACTAATAACATGCTAAAGAACTAGGAAGAATCAGAGGCTATATTATTGCAGATGAAATAAATATTAAATGATCAGAGAGACATCAGTTTATCAGAGATTTTAAAAGAGAAAGAGTGCATAGAAACAAGAATAGGAGACTTCAACATAAATTGTGTATTGCATGCAGAAACACAGGTGAACATTATGATAGAAAGTACTTGGGAAATCTTAGGAAATACCATTATGATTCCTTCATTGGGAGGAATAAGATTGTTTAAAGGAAAGTTGATAACCCTATGTGGAAGACTTTCCCATGTACCTATGGTTGCTCGTGGAACATCAACATAAAAATAATTCAAGGTCATTAAATTTTCTGAGAACAACACTCCCTTTGCACTCTTGTTAGGAAGGACTTGGATCGAGAGAGATCAGACCCAAAGGAGAGAGGAAGAGTAAGTTATAGAACAAAAAAATTCAGAATTAAGGGATTTCATGGCTAAGAGAATAACACACTTAATAGAACAACAAGAGGACAAGTTGAAGCAAATGAGGGCTAGATACTTATCTTTCAAAGTTGAAAGAACACAAGAAGACTTAAAGAACCTATCCATGCAGGAGAGTAGATAACCTACTCTAGAAATAGTAAGAGAAGAAGTAGTATCCTCGAAATTTGTGAAAGATCCTCAACAGTGCGAAGTTACTATACTAAGAAAAGATAAGAACAATAATGGAAAGAAGAATCTAGAGATGCAGATCACAGGAAAGAAAGCTAGAATTCTCAATAAGAAGAAAGAAAATACAGAAAAATTGCAGGAGGTTCCAGAGAGGACTTCGCAGAAGGAAGGTTTGCAGAACTTGAACCTCGCCGGAATAGCCAAACAACATTGACTGACACTTCGCTACAACGAAGCAATATGATCGTTGGAGGCGTCCCGACCATTGGAACAAAGCTCAAAAATGGATAGAAACACAGTTATTGCCGAAATGTTAGCCATTGGACCGTTGGGACCGCGCCATAACAGATGGAATTGTATTGATTGAGGGATTCCTGCCTGTTGGAGGAATTCGTTACGATGTTATCTATTTAACCTGTCGACTATATTACCGTGGACACTTTTTCCAATTGTGATTATTTGATCCATAGAGAACTAATCTCTTTCACACAGTGCTTATTGTAACCTCTCCATCCATTCAACTACCTTGATTATTTGTTCACCAACTCGAGATATCTAATCTCGAGCGTGTATGTCGGGTGACCTTAGCGCAGTAGAGAAATCCATCCAAGAAATCCTCATAGACCTCATGGATGAGAAGGTCCTCTCAACAGGAGTATAGGCCTCGACAACGTGAGGACTGGAAGCATCCCCATCGACTGGACATTGATTTGGGCCCTCCTGAACTGCAACAGAGAAGAGAAGAAATAATCGCGACGACTTGGAAAACATGAAGTTAATCCCATCAATCATGCTTGACTATATCCCGCCTCTCGTTGGAACAATTAGTCATGATAGTGTCCCTAGGGACTTCGACTATACACTGATTACTACGTACCTTCCGAAGGGGATACACGCAATTGGACTACAACTAGGACAAATTATGACGCTAAATATCAGTGACTTCATGTAAGGTAGCTAGAGAGGTAGTGGGGGGGGNGGGTAGTTAGATATAATAAATGTAAGAGGACTTCTTAGAAGGTTCTACTTCTAGAAGATTCCTCCTCTATAATGTTCTTAGGTGATGGTAGTACTATATAAAGGGGTTCAAGAAATGTAATGGGATATGAAGAGAATTATTGTATTTGTTAGTTGTAGCTGAATAGGAGGATGGCCGCTCGAAGAGGCAAGTGAACAGGAGAGGATCCCTTCCATAATAGGATTCATTGTATGGTGTTGCCCTACCTCAAAGGTTTTGGTAATAATAAAGTGTGGTTTCTTCTGTCTTGCTTTGTGGATCTATTGTGTATTCAGTATTTGTGGTGATTATATTTGTATATCTATTTGGATCTTAACAAGTGGTATCATAGAACTTTCCTTGGCAGACATTGTGGGCAAATATGTTTTATTTTTGCAAAAAAAAATTCGGAGAAGAAAAAAGAGGGCCGCGACATTCCAGAAATTTTTGGTATATTTTTGTGAAAAATTTGCAGAAAAATGTTGTAGATATGATTTCATCTCATAAAAACAAGCAAGTTAAAAAAAAAATCGTCTGAAACAGAGTCCGGGAAGTCAAGATATTGAATTTTAAAATCTGCAAATTTTCAGGGTTTTTCCACGGACGACGGCGCGGTTTGTTTTTATATTTCTGTAGCATATGGAGGCCAAATTTGCCAAAAAATATTACATATCTAATTTCCTCTCACAATTTCACTCAATTTCAAAAAAACAATAGCCAGAATGGAGTCCGGGAAGTGAAGTTATGATCATTTTAAATTCAACATTTTTTTAGGGTTTTTCCAGAAAAAAACAACGATTTTTTGTTTTTGGGTTTTTTCATGATGGATGAGGGACCGAAGAGTTCATAGGGTGATCAGATGAATATTTCCTCTCAAACCCTCAAATAAATTCTTGAAGCATTCAACTCCCAATTGTATGACACATTGAATGACCTCTACTATTGTCACTATGGACCCTCTACCCCCCCCCACTACCTCTCTGGCTACCTAATGATAATAGTGGGGGGGGGGGAAGAGGGCCCATAGTGATAATAGTGGAGTTCATTCAATGTAAGGTGGACTAGGTCCACTATATTATTAAATAAATCCCACTATGGTATTTAGATATAATAAATGTAAGAGGACTTCTTAGAAGGTTCTACTTCTAGAAGATTCCTCCTTTAGAATGTTCTTAGGTGATGGTAGCACTATATAAAGGGGTTCAAGCAATGTAATGGGATATTAAGAGAAGTATTGTATTTGGAGCTAAATCTCATTAGGAGGAAGCCCCCTTGAAGAGGCAAGTGAACATGAGAGGATCCTGTCCATAATATGATACATTGTATGGTGTTGCCCTACCTCAAGGGCTTGGTAATAATAAAGTGTGTTTTCTTCTATCTTGCTTGGTGGATCTATTATGTATTCAATATTTTTGGTGATTATATTTTTATATCTATTTGGTTATTAAAAAGTGGTATCAGAGCACTTTCCTTGACAGACATTGTGGGCAAATATTTTTTATTTTTGCAGATTTGTTTTTCAGAGAAGAAAAAAAGAGGGATGCGACATTCCAGAAATTTTTAGTATAGTTTTGTACAAAATTTGCAGAAACAGGTTGTATATTCGATTTCCTCTCAGAAAAACACCCAAGTTGAAAAACAAAATCGTCTGAAACGGAGTCCGGGAAGTCAAGATATTGAAGTTTTAAAATCTGCAATTTTCAGGGTTTTTTCCACGGATGACGGCGCAAATTTTTTATTTATGTAGCAGCTGGAGGCCAAATTTTCCCAAACAAATTACAGATCTGAGTTCCTCTCACAAATTCACCCAATTTTAAAAAATTAATCAACCGAAACGGAGTCCGGGAAGTGAAGTTATGAGCATTTTAAATTAAGTAGTTTTTTAGGGTTTTTCCAGAAAAAACCACGATTTTCGCCGTAACTTATTGGGTCTATTTTTGTTTTTTTTCATGATGGTTGAGGGACCAAAGAGTTAATAGGGTGATCATATGTCTATTTATTTCAAACCCTCAAAGAAATTCTACATATTACTAAAGCATTCAAAGCTCAATTGTTTGACACATTGAATGACAGATTTGATGGTCTCAATGATAGTTTTCGTAGTATTCAAGATTCATTGGATAACATGCAGGAGAGATTTATTATGGTGGACCTCAGAGATGAATATAATCAAGAAATATATGTTTGGTATGATTTTGAGGACGATTGCGATGATTGGTATATGGATAGTTGTCATTTCTAGGATGACAACCACTTCCATATTCTATTTGATGACTCTACTCCACATTCTGTAGAGAACGTCAATGTCCCACATCATGAGCTTGTTACCAGCATCCAAACTGCATATTATACAATGGTATTGTTCCTTCCAGATTCATCTTTGATCATCTCCAACTATGTGGATGAATATTCTTATTTAGATCCACATGATAGGTTTCAGTATTGGGAGCATCATTTTCAATTGGTTATTGGGTGTCAATATCTTCTGTGTGGAGTTCACATGAACACTTGGACATGGGACCCTGGTTTACAATGGCAGTTGGACTACTTCAACATGGTGGCTTCCATTTCTCAATCGGACCCTGGTTCTCTAGTCTACTTCAGCATGGTGGCTTCCATTTCTCAATCGGACCCTGGTTCTCTAGTCTACTTCAACACTATGGTCCACACTTATCCATGGGACCCTGGTATATGGTTGTACATAAAGCATTGAGGAAGATGCTTTCATAAGGGGGATGGAATGTAAGGTAGCTAGAG
>ML790121.1:153884-177223 GCA_009831015.1 Picea engelmannii | reverse complement strand
GTTAGATATAATAAATGTAAGAGGACTTCTTAGAAGGTTCTACTTCTAGAAGATTCCTCCTCTAGAATGTTCTTAGGTGATGGTAGCACTATATAAAGGGGTTCAAGCAATGTAATGGGATATGAAGAGAATTATTGTATTTGTTAGTTGTAGCTCAATAGGAGGATGCCCCTTCAAAGAGGCAAGTGAATAGGAGACGATCCCTTCCATAATAGGATCCATTGTATGGTGTTTCCCTACCTCAAGGGTTTTGGTAATAATAAAGTGTGGTTTCTTCTATCTTGCTTTGTGGATCTATTGTGTATTCAATATTTGTGGTGATTATATTTGTAGATCTATTCAGGTTCTTAACACTTCAACTTAGGAGACCGGAAGAACTATGGCATGCTCGCACCTCACAAGTATTTGACAAATCCAATGGGGAAGAAGTCGAAGATAATCCCCCATACGTGGACTATGGACATCGCAATATCAACCATCCCCAATGTGATGAAGATACCACACTTCGATAGACATCAGGAGGTTAATGCGTGCGTTAAACTCCTCCTATCAAGCTACCATGGTGGTTACCTATGGTTGGATCGATACATCACAATAGATCTGACGCTGATCCATCGAATCGCTGGATTAAGCATGCAAGGAACCAACCCTCAGAAGTTTTACCTAGGGAAGGTTGTAGATTGCGCTCTAGCACAACACATAAAGAAACTTACAACGATGTAGAGAAAGGGAAACAGGGATACAAGGTAGCCTCCATCTAGAATGGAACAATGTGCCTAGCTTTCTAGTTGATCACTGATAATCTTGTCAGGAAGAACTGACCCACGTAGGTCATAGGGTTCGTCATCGACCTCACAGAAAAATGCATAGAAGGGATGCATATGAAATGGGAACCAGTTGGAGCAAGATTTCCATGAAGCACAGGACTAGGGCTACGCGTTTCATTTTAGCCGGTTGTTGATTCTCATTGCCTTCATTGCTTGGGATATGCCAGAAGGAGAGACCTTCCCTGAAATTGATCCATCCGAACCACTGGCCAGGAAGTTCACCACACTTTGGTATTCAAGCGACATGGAAAAACAATGGAAATCCAATGCGGTGTTCCACACATACTATTTACAACTAAAGAGGGCCATTGAATCTTTCCCTTGCATGACATTGAATATCTTCACAGGTTCAGGCCACTTGTGAAGTTCCACATAGATAGGCATTTTATTTACATCACTATGCATGAGAATGAACAAAAATAAGATCTCCAATCCTATTACAAAATCATAGAGGAGGACATGGAAGAAATAACGAAGGAATGGCCTGCAGAGTTCCTTATATCGGTTGAACAGACAAAAATCTTTGACCCCGACCTCATTGGAAGTCTTGTAGTCACTTGAGAAGAATATGATGCACCCAGCAGTAGCAGGAAGAAAAATAAAGAAGAGGTACATGATTTGAGTAGTGCATCAAAGGAAACTACACCAAATTTACGAGAAGGAAGAGGAGGTGATGAAGTAGACAAAGAAGAGGATGAAGGGGAAGAAAACAAACAGGAACAGGTGAGGTAACACCGCCCAAGGATCCCATCACAGTGGCATTAAAGCAAGCAAAGGAGGAATCCCTAGAGGAAAAATGAGTTATGAAGCAATAGAAAGACAAACTCCAAGCGAAGTTTGTAGAGGATAAAGTGCAGATCCAAAAGGAAAAAGAACAGTTGTTCGTAGATAAGATTCAAGTTAAAGAAGTAGTCATCAGAGCACTTCACTCTGTGTTGGGCCTCACAAAAATAGAATAGGACACAGTGGAGGGTCAAGTGGAGAAGCTAGTTGAAGCTATTCAACATCTTCAAGCAAGAGTGGTAGAACTGGAACTGCAAGCTGTGCCAAGCACTCCGTAGGAAGTGCGATATTAGAGGGAAGAAAATTCTCAGAGTGCAGTCAAAAGAATCAAGGCATTGGCCTTAGAATGCAAGAAATTAAGAAGTCAAATTGCTCAAACCTATGAGCACCTTGCAGAGGACCCATAACTAAGGACATTGGATTCACAACTCCAAGAGGCAAAGAAACAAGAAGCGACAGTATAAGCACAGTTGAAGCCACTTTCAACAGTCAAGAGGATGAAAAGGTCCCAAGAACAATGCATCATTCAAAAACAGGTCCATGCCATCTAGAGTAAAGTTATGGAAGTGAACCAAAGGCTACATCTAGTGAAGGATGAAGCTTGCACATTGTTTAAGGATATTGAGGGAAAAGGTGCATATCTAGAACAAGTAGTCACCATGGTGGAACAACGATTGGAAGGACCGGTGACCAAGAAATTTATTCAAGAGTTCAACGAGTAGGAGGCTCTAGCAAAGCAGCAGCTCGAAGAAGCTCGAGCCAAGCTCGAGGCCTTCGAAGTAGAGTTTCCCAGATCAGAGTGATTCGGGACGAGTCACAAGTGAGTGTTGGGGGCTTGTTGGCCCTCAACCAAGTTTTAGAGAACCTTGGTTGTGTTTGACCATTTTTGGGACTTCAATAGGCTAGTTGAAGATGAAGCACCAGGTGAAGCAGAGATCGTGGGATTTCTCCCTCTTTTGTGGGATTTTTGGGTTTAGGGTTTATGTAACGGGTATGGGATGTCATCCCATGGGTTTACCCATGTTTAGGCCCCTTTTGTTAAGTATAAATAAGTAGCTGGTGATGTAAGAAAGATTCAGGGGATGTTGAGTCAGTCATAAGTCAGTAAGATAAGTGCAAATAGTTGTAAATGCTTTGTGCATACTGTTTGTTGAGAACTTGCAGAGCTAAGTTCAAGTGATTGTAAGAAGGATTTGTGTTGTTCCAAGCTCGAG
The DNA here is from genome assembly GCA_009831015.1 of Picea engelmannii. Taxonomy (NCBI): domain Eukaryota; kingdom Viridiplantae; phylum Streptophyta; class Pinopsida; order Pinales; family Pinaceae; genus Picea; species Picea engelmannii. Next base: position 174,399 of record ML790121.1, on the reverse strand, counting down.
GGAGGAGGAACTGGCGAGGTGTGTGCAAAACTCTTGTCCTATGTGGAGTTGGTTTTGTGGCTCTGTGCATTGAAAGAAGATAATAAAGAAGATGAAGAGTTGGATGTAGCCCCACGCTGGGGGTGAACCACATATCATGTGTTATGGTGCTTTGTGCTATGTTGTTCATGTGGTTGTGTATTTATTTTCTTATTTCTTATTCTGTATGAATGTTTAATGCTTAGTGATATGAATGAATGATAGATATGACCTATTTCTATATGCTAAGTGCTTGGATGTGCTAGATCTTGTTGAATACATCGTTGTTCTATAATTAGGGTTTTACCTGCGATGTGAATAAAGGGTTAAAGACTAATGAATGTTAACTGCTAAGTGCTCTATTAAGTATTATGATCACAGATCTGTGTCTCATCTAGGTTTTAGACACTTGATTCCTAAACCCCCACTGCCTCTACCTTGGTTGGGACTTCATTTGCTTCATTGGTGTTGCCAAAAGGGTTGGTAGTTAGGGTTTTGTTGGTGCACTGTTGAAGCATTTAACCTTGGGTCTGCCCCTGAGCCAACAACCTTGACCACCAATGACTATTTTGAGTGACATTCATCGGTGTTTACCAGGGGATTTTGTGGAAGTCACACCATTTTCCGGTGTCCTTGTTCGTCTTTCTATGACCCTTCTTTTCCCGTGGCTTGAAATGGTTTTCAGGAGACTGTTTGTTAGGGTCATCTTTGTCATACTTTGGTTATTACGGATTTGCAGATCCAAACTTTCATTTGTTTCGGTGTTTAAATGTCTACTCAATTTTAACAACATATCGATAAGAAACATCAGTGATGATATGTCCAAAAAATCCATTTCAGTTTTGATGTATCTGTGTAGAGCCCCATGGTATTTCAGAACCAAATGTCATTCAGAGTCTTTGATACCCATCTTGGTGTGCAAGGTGTTAGCTCCCAAAATGAACCCATCCCTTTGGTCGCATTTTGTGGTGGATAGCATGGCTATTGGTAGTTTTCTCAAATTTAGTTTTGAGTTTTTCTAGCTGCAAAACTTAGGTTTTGATTTTTGTCTTAGAAATAAGATGACCCATAAAGGTCTTCTCTTTAAAATTTTCATAAATTGCTTTCAATAGCTAACGTGTGTTCAAAAGATGAGTGTTAGCTGGTGAAAGTGGTGACTTTCAACAGCTAAGGAGCATCTCTCATAGGTCTGTGCACTCGTGAAAGTGTTGAATTTCAAAACATCCAAAGAAGCATTGTCGCGGGTTGTGCGCTGGTGAAAGTGAAGACTTTCAACAGCTACGAAGTAGTTCTTACGGGATCGTGCGCTGGTGAAAGTGATGAATTTCAACAGCTAAGGGACGTTTTCCATAGGATTGTGCACTGGTGAAAGCGGTAAGTTTCAACAGTTAAGGGGTGTTTTCCACAGGATTGTGCACTGGTGAAAGCGGTAAGTTTCAATAGCTAAGGGGCGTCTTCCACGGGCCGTTGGCTGGAGAAAGCGGGAATCACGTGCGTTTATCCACATTTCAAAAATCAAATGATGAGGTGATCAACTCATGTCATGAAATCAAGAAATACGCGCTGGTGAAAGTGGATAATCATGAAAACTCGAGTTCCACGTCTAAGTCGGATGACAAATCGGATCCAGTTCAGAAACTCATGCTCCACAATCATGGCATCGGGGATGGCAAGTTCAAATCCATTAGTGCAGGTACAAAAGCTGTACTACCAGGCTGACAACATCAAATCAGATCATTGCTTCCCTATCATGCACTGCTCATGAATGTTTGTCAAGTTTCTAATGTTAAAAAACAGAGCCGAATCCCAAGTGATTTCAACAGCGCAAGACCTCAGCCCGAATATTAGTTTCCTGTGTTGTGTATGCAGAATCGTTTGGAAGCTTGGGCTGCAGAATGGTGAGAAGACACAGTGGGTCTTTATTGAGAAAATATTTAGACAGCCTATCTTTCCTACAGATGCATCCAGAAGTCCAGAAACACTTCTCAAACGCAGGTTGTATTGAATTTGTGGAGAGGCTGCAGAGTGGTTGCTACCAGTCGACAGCAGAAGCTTTTGCCAAAACTTTTGATGGGAGTAAAGCTCATGTGGGGTCCTTGGAGATCATTGTAGATGAAGTTGCCATTGCTGCAGCAACCAGCCTACTAAGATCGGGCCAGAGTTAGTTCAAAACCACTGCCACCAAAAACTTAAACTTCAGAGCTTATTTGAAGGAAGAGTTCATGCATAATGCATGGAAAAAGAGCATGTCGGTTTTCTATCTAGAAGAGGAGTGGAAAGAGTTGTTTAAGGGCATCCAACTCTACATAACCTCAGAGGGCAGGTATGATAAACTCATGATGTATCATTTCAAGCTCCTAGACCATATCACAGGCAAGACTCTCCTCAATTTACCTTTTTTCTTACATAAGAGTTTAACTAAGGTCTGTAAGAAGATCAGGGCTCAACCCCTAAGCATGAAGAATACTCGGTGCCACTTCGGCCTTATCAAATTGATCATTCTGGAGAAATTAAGATAGCAGGGAAGGAGCTAGCAACATTTTCTATTTTGGGAGGGCTTTGAAACACAGACTCATCCCGTAAATGAACAGGGAAAAGGTTCAAAGAAACAGTTGACTCCTCAAAGCAGTTCGAGGAAGAGGAGGACCTTTCCAGGACCTCCAGAAGATAGAATTTCTGGAATGAAATCCCACAGGTCAAAGAAAAGGTTAAACTTTGAAACCACTACAGAAAAGCCTACAGAGAAACCTACAGAGAAGAGAACAAACATATTAAACCTGCCCTATACAGACTCAGAACCAGAGCAACAAGATGAGAGCCCTGTCATCAAGAGTCTTGAATAGTCAACTGAGTTTGCAGAGAATTATGAGACCTTCACTCATACATAGGAAGGAGAAACATCAAAGAGCTCTAAGTCAAAGAAAACTCAGAAAATCAAGCATCTGAAAGAGGTAATCGCTCAACAAGAGGTCTTGGAACGGGTAATCAAAGAAAGGTAAAAGAAGTTGTCTGATAACTTCACAAAAAAAAACATTGCATTTGAGAGACTGGCTCAGGAAAGTGTTAAAGAGAAGAAAAGAAAGCAGAAGATCACCAAAGATTACAATAGTCTATGGTGTCTTGCCAAGCGTCTTAAAAGGAAGATAAGAAGATTGAAACAAAAACAAAAGCAAAAGTCCCACCCAGATTTGAAGGTCCTTGCTCAGGTTGTTGTAAACATGCAAGGGCAGAAATCAGAGACACATTGAATTTTTGTTGAAATCGCATTTTGGAGGTGAAAGTTCATTTTTGGCTCACACAGAGCTTTCACCAGTGCACAACGTAATTTTGCAGCCAGTTAGCTGGTGAAAGGCAGCGCTTTCACCAGCTAACCATCAAAATATAAATCCCGTTAGCTGGTGAAAGAAGGAAAAGCATTTTTGGAAGCCAAGGACAGAACAGGTCAATTTTTATAGGTTATAAAAGAGCCCCAGAGTATCAGGGCGATGACCACTTGCTTGCAAAGGACTCAGCATCAGGGGTTCGAGGCAATTTTGGGAACCACGTGAAAAATGAATTTCCCCAAATATTGACTATGAACGTTGAAGAGATCCAACTGTCAAGACAGGTGCCCTGCCATGTTTCATTGCACCATAGACTCCAACAACTGAAGGATACAGATGCGAATTTTTTAGAGTGGAGACAATTCGAATGCTAGTATAGTTGTTAAGTCATTATTATCTAGTTGTTTAGTTAGATTTGACTTGTTATTTTTAGATATAGATCCATGTTTTTAGGATATGTAAAACTGATTGTAAGAGGCTATAAATGACTATTTTTTCTAAGAGACAAGGGTTCAAACTAGGAGATATTTTATGCCATTGTATAGACTCTTTTTGCAGAAATAAAGTTCAGTCTTCTTTCGTTTTCAATATCAGAGTTGTCCATCTTTCCTTTTTTGTACTTTGTTTCAGTTTATTTTAGTTCATGAAGACTGTCATCTCTTTATTGAGCTCATAGACTTGAAATTAAAGGATTCTTCTCTATCTTGCATTCAGACCTACATTCATTTGTATCTGGCAATCAAGAATAGTGTTCTTCATCCCCCTTTCAAATTACTTAATCTAATTATTGTTTCCTGAAAGCATTGTTTCTTTAGATGTGTGATGAGTTGTTTATTTCATTGATCATTGAAGACCCCATTGTCCCAAACACATAAAAAACCATTATTTCTAAGTTACCAAGCATCCTTAGCCTACAACCCTAAGGAGTTTCTTGGAGTGATAACAAATTGGCGCCATTGTCGAGGGAACGAAATTCAAGCTCCGCTTTCCTGGGATACGACAAAGAGATGATCTTTGATGATAGACAAAGATTAGACATTTTTAGTTGGTTGTAATCATCTATCTGGCGACTCCACAAGTTCATCCTGGCTCCTAAGAGGATTAGTACTAGGGCGAATCCTCAAGAATCATCGATCACACTAGTGTCCAATCCAAAATTAATTCTCAAAAAAGGAAAGGTGATTCAAGGTCAAACTTCAAGATTAGATACAAAAGGTAATCCTCTTTTCAGTTCTGGAAAATCTACTACAGAAAAATTTGAGTTCTTTTCAGAGAACACTGATGAAAAAACAGATGTAAATACTGTAGAAGAACAAACTATTTTTGATCAACAAAAAAATCCTAGTGATGATAAATTGATAGACTATAATTTGATTGAAAAAACATCTAAGACTTTAGAAAGAAGCCACAGTTCTTCTTCCCTTGAGTCTTTCCACTCTCAGTAACAAGAAAACCACTTGAACATTTATACTAGCCTCCTTGCTGTTGAACATCTCCTCCAAGAGCTATCTGCTAAAGGTGAAGAAAATTTAGCTGGACATCTTGCAAATTTTTACAGAGCCTCTTATCAGACCTCTTTTCCATTATAAGATTCACCTCTTTCACATTCCTCCAGTGTTGAAGACTTGAAGAAGAAACTATCATTTTCCCCACCTCTGATAGTCATGGCTGGACCACCTCCTTTGACAAAGATGTAACAAATCCTAGCTACTAGGTATGCACCACTCATATTGCCAAACCCAGTAGAAGCCATGCCAACAGGACACTATCAGAAATATATGCCCAAATTCATAGGTGAAGGCGATGTGTCTGCTGAAGAACATATTGAGGCTTTTTACAGTTATGCTGAAAACCTTAATATTGAGCAAGAAGATGTTTGGACACGAGTCTTTGTCCAAAGCCTAGATGGCCATGCTAGGAAATGGTTCAAAGAACTCCCTGCTGGTTCCATTGCTAGAATCGAGCAATTGGATGAGACATTTCTGAAACATTGGGGTGACAGAAGAGATTTTGTCTACTACATCACAGAATTTAGAAACTTGAGGAAACAAAGTAGTGATTCAATCTCTGATTTCACTAAGAGGTTTAACCGGATGTATGGAAAAATACCAGCTGAGATAAAACCATCAGATGCTTCTACCAAGATCACATATTCTGATGCTTTTGATTCAGATTTATGTTTGTTGTTGAGAGAAAGGAGGTCACCAACATTATCTCTCATGCAATATGCTACCCTTGAGGTGGAATCAAATATTCTAGCCTCCCAGAAGCGGAAGGAGACTCTGATAGGAGAAGACCAAAAAATGAGGCTTCATCTTCATCGAATGTTGATCCAAAACTTGATAAAATGGCCAAGATGCTAGAGTCTCTAACCTCTGAGATATCTAAGCTCAAGATTGAAAATAAACAGCCTATGAAGGGAAGAGGAACTTATGACTATGCAGGCAGAAATCCGAATAAAAATCCAAATAACTTTAGAATAAATAATCAGCGAACTTAGATCCTGCAAAGAGAAAAGAATTCTACTGAAGATCATAGGATAAATGTCCCTCTTCAAAATGTTGTGATGGACGAAGACAATGGTGAAGATCAAGAAGATGGAGAAGGTGACATTCATTGTGTTGGAGAAGAGACAGGGAAATCTTATCTAACACAATATGACTATGAGGAATCATTGATGACTGAACAGACATAAGATGATCTTCTTGGTGATGGCATTTTCACAATAGAAGATAAAAATAGATATAACCTCCAATCCAAATCTAATGCTACTCAACAAGATGCACCAGCCTCTCCTGAAAAGACTACTGCCCCTGTTAAGAAAAAGGATCAGACATCAGAGGATCAACAAGCAAATCCTTCAAAGGTGAAAGCATCAGCTCCTCCCAAGAAGACTATTGCCCCTGTCAAGAATCAAACTCCAGAAAATCAGCCTCCTGTCGAACAACAACGAAATCAGGAAGCCCCTTCAAATTAGGTAAAGGTTTCTGATAAAGTTGCTGATAAGGTTCCATATTATTTTAATTTTGAGGCTGAAATACAAAAAATTAAGATTCCTATTCCTCTAGTTGAGCTGATGAAAAATGAAATGTTCAAAAGGGATATCCTCAAAACTCTAGATCCCCAATCTGTATCCCTCTCTTCTGATATCCTCAACATTTATGATGATAAGCCAACCATCCCTCTGGGCCAAATGATAGGAGACAGAGATGATAATTGTCCTCCCTTTTACATCTCTCTAAATATTCATGAGAAAACATTGCATAATTGTTTGTTGGACTTCGGTGCTTCGCACAATTTGATGCCGAAGGTGGTCATGGATGAGCTTGGGCTGGAGATCACGAAGTCTTATCATGACCTTTTCTCTTTTGATTCTTGAAAAGTCAAATGTCTTGGGATGATTAAGGATTTGGCTGTAACCTTGACCCAAGCATCAATGAAGACTATGGTGATGGATATAGTGGTGGCCAACATACCTCCCAAATTTGGATGCCTACTATCAAGATTGTGGATGAAGAGACTAGGTGTAACTCTTCAAATGGATCTCTCCTACGCTATTATCCCTGTTTTTGGAGGGGTGAACAGAAGGCTATACAGGGAATCCCAATTGGCATATGTAATCAGTGATGAGAAAAATCCATCCAATCATCCTATCTATTCGATTGAAACAGGTATGGGATCATGTATTTTGCAAATTGACGATTCACTGCCTGATACATTGCTGCTCAGAAAGCCCACAGATCAGATCATAGTTTAGCCCACAGAAACAAAAAAAGAAGACCTTTGGACCATGCTCTTTGACGGTGCTTGCACTAAGGAGTCAGCTGGAGCAGGAGTGGTATTCATTTCTCCTTCTAAGAAAACTTCCCATTTGTCCTTTAAACTCGATTTTAAAGTGACTAATAACATTGCTGAGTATGAGGCACTACTTTTGGGGCTGAATGAAGCAAAAGAGAGAAGCATTAAAAAGTTGCAGGTGTTTGGAGATGCAGATTTGATTATTCAGCAGGTAAATAAGTCCTTTCAAGCAAAGCATGTCAGGCTAAAGGCATACAAATATGAAGTGTTGAAGGTAATTCATGATTTTGCAGATTTTAAAATTGCATATGTACCTAGAGAAATGAATGAATTGGATTATTCATTGGTTGTGTCTTCTTGTGCATTCATACCCCCTCTGCCTCATAAATTAACCTATGAAATTCAAGTTAAATATAGTCCCTCTCTCCCTGATAATGTAAAATTTTGGAAGGTTTTTGAAGACGATGCTGAACTCACTAGATTCCTTGCAGTGATAGATGAGTTTGCAGATCTGCAGATTGATCAGGAGAACGAACATGACCATGAAGTTGAGGAGCCAAAGTTCAAAATCAAAATCGAAGCACATGAAATAGTTCAACTGTCTACCAACAGAATTCCTAAAGGTTTGGTCCCGTTGGAAAGGTTGTTTGATAACAATGATGTGGCTGTCAAATTGCAAAGTGTGGAAAAAGATTCAGAAGTTTTGCAGTATAATGTGGCTAGTGAGAAAGATCCTAAACATGTCAACTTAGCCTCACATTTGACTGAAAAACAAAGGGTTGATTATGGAGAATTGCTAAAGGAGTTTGCAGACATCTTCGCTTGGCAGTATGATGACTTGAAGACTTTTGACACAGAGGTGATTCAGCATAAGATTCCTTTGAATAAAGACACAAAACCATTTAGGCAAAAGCTTAGATCCTTCAACCCTTTGTTGCTGCCTACAATGGAAAGGGAAATTAAAAAACTATTGGATGCCCGCATTATCATTCCCCTCAGGTATTCAGAATGGATTGCGAATCTCATACCGGTCAGGAAGAAGAATGGGGAGATCAGACTCTGCGTCGACTTCAGAAATTTGAATAAGTGCTCTAGAAAAGACAACTACCCTCTACCTAAAATGGAGCATATTTTGCAGAAGGTGTCAGGATCAAAGGTGATGTCCTTTATTGATGGGTTTTCTGGATACAATCAGATTGTTGTCCATCCGGAAGACAAAGAAAAGACTGCCTTTACCACTCCATGGGGTACGTTTATGTACGAGAAGATGCCCTTTGGATTGATGAATGTAGGAGCGACATTCCAAAGGGCAATGGACATTGCTTTCGTTGGAGAGAAAGATAAATTTGTCTTGATTTATCTTGATGATATCACTGTTTTCTCAAGCAACCATGAACTTCATTTGCATCACTTAAAAAGGACATTTCTGAAATGTCGAAGGTATGGCATTTCTCTTAATCCAAAAAAATCAAATTTTGCACTTAAGGAAGGGAAATTACTTGGGCATATTGTTTCAGTTGATGGGGTTAAAATTGACCCAAAGAGGGTAGAAGCAATTAAAAATTTGTCTCTTCCTATATCAAAGAAGGACATTCAGTCTTTCCTTGGGACTATAAACTTTGTCAGAAGGTTTATAGTAAATTTTGCTGAACTCACAAAGCATATCATTGCTATGTTGAGAAAAGACTCTGAGGTAAAATGGACTGAAGCAGCCATACATTCATTCAATGTCATCAAGGAAGCCATCACAACAGCCCCTATTTTGATCAACCCCAATTTCTCCAAGTTATTTTACATTTTTTCATTTGCTTCAAGTGTCAATACAATCACAACAATACTCTTGCAGAAAAATGCTGATGATCAGGAGCAGTCGGTTGCCTTCTTCAGTAAGGTCTTGAGGGACGCAGAGGTAAAGTACGAATTGTTGGAGAAACAAGCATACGCACTTGTCAATTCATTGAAATCTTTTCGAGTTTACATTCTTCAGGCAAAGGTAATAGATTTCGTTCCTTCCAGTTCAGTTAAAGATGTTCTTGTCCAACTTGACATTGATGGAAAAAGGAGTAATTGGATAGCAAGGTTGAGTGAATTCGATGTTTAAATCAAACCAGCAAAACTTGTGAAGGGTCAGGGCCTTGCCAAACTTCTGGCAGAGGAAAATTGCAGGCTGTTTGAAATAAATTTGATGAGTATTAATGCAGAAAATATTTAGTCTTCAGAGAATAAGGAAGGTGAGGAAATGCAGGTCTCAGCTCACTTAGCTGATTGCAAATGGTACAACCATATTATTCAATTTCTGAAAACTTTATCAGTCCCATCAGATTTGACAAAAACTCAAAGAAGGGCTTTGAAGCTCAAATCTATAAATTTCTGCATCAATGACAACTTTTTGTTCTGGAAAAATCCCATAGGACTATTGTTGAGGTGTGTAAACCAAGAAGAAGTAGCTAAAGTCATGATTGAATTTCATAATAGTGAATGTGGGGGACATCACTATTGGAAAACCACTGCACATAAAATCTTAAGATCTGGTTACTACTGGCCATCCTTATTTTCATATGTGTATGAGTTTGTGAAAACATGTGACAAGTGTCAAATGTTTGAAGGTAAAAAACAACTGAAGTCTCTTCCCCTCAAACCTATAGTGGTCACAGGGCCTTTCCAGTAGTGGGGCCTGGACTTCATAGGTGAAATTCATCCGCCTTCTAGTGGTTAGCACCGATGGATCCTGGTTGCCACCGATTACTTTACAAAGTGGATTGAGGCTAATCCCACCCAGAATGCCAATCATACTGTCATCATAAATTTTCTGCAAGAAAACATATTTGCCAGATTTGGCTGTCCTAAGAGATTGGTCACTGATAATGCTGTTGCATTCAAAGATAAACACTTAGTGAAATTGTGTGAAGAGCTGGGAATTCAGCTGGTACATTCCACAGCTTACTATCCGTAAGGGAATGGCTTAGCTGAGTCATCCAGCAAGAGTTTAGTCGGAATTATAAAGAAGCTGCTTGAACAAAATGCCATAGGTTGGGATTCCAAACTGAAGTTTGCTTTGTGGGCTGACAGGGTTACATGTAAGAAATCAATTGGCACATCTCCTTTCAAGTTGGTATATGGTACTGAAGCCATATTTCCTGTTCAACTTGCATTGCCGGTTGCAAATTTCTTACAAGAAACTGATTCTGAACCAAGTGATTTGACTCGGAGAATTCATAATTTGGTGGGACTACAGCAAGATAGAGAGCAGCTCTTGGAAAAAACAGAATTGCATCAAGAAAGAATCAAAGAAACTTTCGACAAGAAAGTCAAATCAAATGTCTTCAAAATAGGGGATTTAGTCTTAAAGTGGGATGCACCAAGGTAGGAGAAGGGTAAACATGGAAAATTTGAGGCTCTTTGGACAGGTCCTTTTGTCATAACAACGGTGCAACAGAACAATACCTTTGTTCTCCAAACTCTTTCAAGCGAGGCAGTGGCAGGTGGCCCTTTCAACGGGTGCTTCCTAAAGATCTATTCCTCATAAGGCTTCCTTTGAAGCCTTATTCTACTTGTACATATTCTTTTTCAGTTCTTTTTCTTTATTTCTGTCATTTCAATAACTCCATGCCCAATGGTACTAGCAAAACTATTTTTCAAATTTCCGTTTTAAGTTGTAATAAGGCTATTGAGTCTTGCTAGGTTCTTGGTCACCTCACAGGGAGATGCCCATCCCAGTTGGAGCCAAATGCTAGCTCCCAAAATGAACCCGTCCCTTTGGTCTCATTTTGTGGTGGACAACATGCCTATTGGTAGTTTTCTCAAATTTAGTTTTGAGTTTTTCTAGCTGCAAAACTTAGGTTTTAATTTTTTTCTTAGAAATAAGATGACCCATAAAGGTCTTCTCTTTAAAATTTTCATAAATTGCTTTCAACAGCTAACGTGTGTTCAAAATATGAGTGTTCGCTGGTGAAAGTGGCAACTTTCAACAGCTAAGGAGCATCTCTCATAGGTCTATGCACTCGTGAAAGTGTTGAATTTCAAAACATCCAAAGAAGCATTGTCACGGGTTGTGCACTGGTGAAAGTGAAGACTTTCAACAGCTACGGAGCAGTTCTTACGGGATCGTGCGCTGGTGAAAGTGATGAATTTCAACAGCTAAGGGGTGTTTTCCACAGGATTGTGTGCTGGTGAAAGCGGTAAGTTTCAACAGTTAAGGGGCATTTTTCACAGGATTGTGCGTTGGTGAAAGCGGTAAGTTTCAACAGCTAAGGGGCGTCTTCCATGGGCCGTTGGTTGGAGAAAGAGGGAATCATGTACGTTTATCCACGTTTCAAAAATAAAATGATGAGGCGATCAACTCACATCATGCAATCAAGAAATATGCGTTGGTGAAAGTGGATAATCATGAAAACTCGAGTTCCAAGTCCAAGTCGGATTACAAATCGGATCTGGTTCAGAAACTCATGCTCCACAATCATGGCGTCGGGGATGGCAAGTTCAAATACATTAGTGTAGGTACAAAAGTTGTACTACCAGGCTTACAACATCAAATCAGATCATTGCTTCCCTATCACGCACCGCTCATGAATGTTTTTCAAGTTTCTAATGTTAAAAAACAGAGCCGACTCCCGAGTGCTTTCAACAGTGCAAGACCTCGGCCCGAATATCAGTTTCCTGTGTTGTGTATGCAGAATTGTTTGGAAGCTTGGGTTGTAGAATGGAGAGAAGACGCAGTGGGTCTTTATTGAGAAAAGAGTTAGACAACCTATATTTCCTACAGACGCATCTAGAAGTCCAGAAACACTTCTCAAATGCAGGTTGTATTGAATTCGTGGAGAGGCTGCAGAGTGGTTGCCACCAGTCGATAGCAGAAGCTTTTTCCAAAACTTTTGATGGGAGTAAAGCTCATGTGGGGTCCTTGGAGATCATTGTAGATGAAGCTGCCATTGTTGCAGCAACCAACCTACCAAGAGCAGGCCAGAGTTGGTTCAAAACCACTGCCACCAAAAACTTAAACTTCAGAGCTTATTTGAAGGAAGAGTTCAGGCACAATGCATGGAAAAAGAGCATGCCAGTTTTCTATCTAGAAGAGGAGTGGCAGGATCTGTTTAAGGGAATCCAACTCTACATAACCTCAGAGGGTAGGTATGATAAACTCATGATGTATCATTTCAAGCTCCTAGACCATATCACAGGCAAGACTCTCCTCAATTTACCTTTTTTCTTACATAAGAGTTTAACTAAGGTCTGCAAGAAGATCAGGGCTCAACCCCTAAGCATGAAGAATACTTTGTGCCACTTCGGCCTTATCAAATTGATCATTCTAGAGAAATTAAGACAACAGGGAAGGAGTTGGCAGCATTTTCTATTTTGGGAGGGATTTGAAACACAGACTCAGCCCGTAAATGAACAGGGGAAAGGTTCAAAGAAAAAATTGACTCCTCAAAGAAGTTCGAGGAAGAGGAGGACCCTGCCAGGACCTCCAGAAGATAGAATTTCTAGAATGAAATCCCACAGGTCAAAGAAAAGGTTAAACTTTGAAACCACTACAGAACAGCCTATAGATCATCCTACAGAGCAACCTACAGAGAAGAGAAAAAACATATTAAAACTGCCCTATATAGACTCAAAACCAGAGCAACAAGATGAGAGCCCTGTCATCAAGAGTCATGAAAAGTCAACTGAGTTTTCACTGAATTATGAGACCTTCACTCATACAGAGGAAGGAGAAACATCAAAGAGCTCTAAGTCAAAGAAAAATAAGAAAATCAAGCATATGAAAGAGGTAATCGCTCAGTAAGAGGTCTTGGAACGGGTAATCAAAGAAAGGTACAAGAAGTTGTCTGATAACTTCACAAAAACCAACGCTCTGTTTGAGAGACTGGCTCGGAAAAGTGTTAAAGAGAAGAAATGAAAGCAGAAGATCATCAAAGATTACAATAGTCTATGGTGGCTTGCCAAGCGTCTTAAAAGGAAGATAAGAAGATTGAAACAAAAACAAAAGAAAATGTCCCACCTAGATTTGAAGGTGCTTGCTCAGGTTGCTGTAAACATGCAAGGGGAGAAATCAGAGACACATTGAATTTTTGTTGAAATCTCATTTTGGAGGTGAAAGTTCATTTTTGTCTCACACAGAGCTTTCACCAGTGCACAATGTAATTTTGCAGCCAGTTAGCTGGTGAAAGGCAGCGCTTTCACCAGCTAACCATTGAAATATAAAGCCCATTAGCTGGTGAAAGCAGGAAAAGCATTTTTGGAAGCCAAGGACAGAACAGGTCAATTTTTACAGGTTATAAAAGAGCCCCAGAGTATCAGGGCGATGACCACTTGCTTGCAAAGGACTCAGCATCAGGGGTTCGAGGCAATTTTGGGAACCACGTGCAAAACAAATTTCCCCAAATATCGACTATGAACGTTGAAGAGATCCAACTGTCAAAACAGTTGCCCTGCCATGTTTCATTACACCATAGACTCCAACAGCTGAAGGATACAGATGGCGAATTTTTGAGAGTGAAGACAATTCGAATGCTAGTATAGTTGTTAAGTCATTATTATCTAGTTTTTTAGTTAGATTTGACTTGTTATTTTTAGATACAGATCCATGTTTTTATGATCTGTAAAACTGATTGTAAGAGGCTATAAATGCCTATTTTTTCTAGGAGACAAGGGTTCAAATTGGGAGATATTTTATGCCATTGTATAGACTCTTTTTGCAGAAATAAAGTTCAGTCTTCTTTCGTTTTCAATATCAGAGTTGTCCATCTTTCCTTTTCTGTACTTTGTTTCAGTTTATTTTAGTTCATGAAGACTGTCATCTCTTTATTGAGCTCATAGACTTGAAATTAAAGGATTCCTCTCTATCTTGCATTCAGCCCTACATTCATTTGTATCTGGAAATCAAGAATAGTGTTCTTCATCCCCCTTTCAAATTACTTAATCTGATTATTGTTTCCTAAAATCACTGTTTCTTTAGATGTGTGATGAGTTGTTTATTTCATTGATCATTGAAGACCCCATTGTCCCAAACACATAAAAAACCATTATTTCTAAGTTACCAAGCATCCTTAGCCTACAACCCTTAGGAGTTTCTTGGAGTGATAACACAAGGTATGGAAGGTATTGGTGAACTCTGGAACTACTTGGCCCCTCTCTTGATGCAGTGTGGTCCATCGCATGTATTAGTCGTCATAGTTGCCAATAGGGTAATATTGTTCCTTTACCACATCCACAAAAGAATTCCAAGTGGGCTCGACTTCATATATGTTGGATTACTGAGAGGGGGGGGTGAATTAGTAATAGAGAAATCCAATCCTTTTCAACCACAAAATGCAAGTGTTATATCAATGTAGAATTATCATCCAATAGTTTCAAAGTAAATAAACAATGAACAAATGAAAAATCATACACATACACAGTACACCAGTGTTTTACATGGAAACCCAAAGCGGGAGAAAACCACATAATTCTTTTTCTTATATGTCTTTAATAGTTACATTCATTGGAAGGTCCAACTTCCTTTGTTTTCCAGCTGCAACTGGAATGAGGCTCCAAGCGCCTAGTTTCTCAGGCTACTACTTGAGGGAAGCTCCAACTCCCCAATTCTCTAGCTACAACCAGAAGGAGGCTACAACCCTCTATGTTCTCTTTCTACAACTGGAAGGTGGATACAACCACCTGTCCTTGCCCCGTCCAACTACCCTAAAATATAAATTCCAAATGTAGAAAACCCATCACTGTCACTGAATCAACCACTGCCACTGTCCACCTATACCAATAACCTGTAACAACCTGTACCAGTCAACCTGCACCAAACAACTTGTAGTAATAACCTAAACCAACATGTACCATGCATCAACTACACATGAACTACGACTCATCAATATGTACCAACGTCATCAACTATACAACTCATGTATGTGCCAACTCATTAACTACTTGTCTCAACCATGTAACAAACATGTACCTCAACCATATATTGAAGACATACACCAATATAACCATAAAAAATTCATCACTCTATCCATAAACCAAATACCATAAACCCTTACATCAAACCATATTCCACAACCTCACTATTATGTAGCCTCAATCTAAACCAACAACTTTAGCAACACATCACAACCAAAAGACCAATACCCATATGCCAAATAGCAACAACAAAATACCAACTGTATCCCTCAACAAATCTGATATATGCAACAATATTGAACATCCAATACCATCTCAAGAGATAAACCCTATCTCACAAAACATACCTCAAACAAGATGTGCTATATCTCTCATAAATAGACCCCAACCATGTTGTTGCCGCGATTTTTCTGCCACACTTTTTCTGTCGTGATTTTTATGTTGCACTTTTTCTGCCACACGTTTTTTTCCATGATTTTTATGCCGTGATTTGTCTATCGCACTTTTCTTGCAGCACTTTTTCTGCCACACTTTTCTTGCCGCACTTTTTCTGCCGCACTTTTCTTGCTGCAATTTTTCTGCCACACTTTTCTCTATCAATAATACCTGCCCAAATAACCTTTCAAAAAATAGATATTCAATGATATTCACTAGGTTTAAGTGTGATTAAATGCGAGATGCTTGCCTCTTATTTATAATTTCATGTAGTATCCCACTTTCCTTATTTTAGAGAGTTCTCTATTAACTTTATTGTTTAAATAATTTAGTTTGCAAACACTTTGACTACTTTGACATTTTGGGGCTTCTAGATGACTCATGAGGGTTCTCCAACTTCAGATGGCCATAAATCTCTAACCGTGAGGATTTATGTGACGTTCCACATACCCCTGGAAATGGCATGGCATGTACTATCCATCTAGAATAGTCTTACCTGCAAATATATCAAAACGCGTACCATTATCCATAAAAAAAAAACTTTGTTCCATTACCCAAACCTTTTTGCTATCGAAATTCGAGACCATCCTTTATTCAAGGGTTGACATCAATGACAACCAACCCAATTAATCAACAATCTCCCCCTTTGGCATTGATGGCAACACTTTGATGCAATACTGAAGTCATGTCATCCAATATTGAATTCATATCACTCATGATCCCCTTGTGACCATCTGATGTGGATTTTATGAGCAGAAGTAAATGACTACAGATTATTAACAGGTGCTTAACACAAAATAACAGAGATACAGTAAAACAAATTTTCTATTCAATAAGGAAATAAGTTGAAACTATAAAATGCATAGGAAACAAGCTTGCTAGAATGGTGGTGTCTTATCTCTAAGAAGAGATGTGATGACTATGCTCATTCACAAGAAGATGATTACAATGAGGCTATGAAGGCATTTTTACAATAAATAGGAATGCCAAAAACCCTAGAATGGGGCCCAAAAACCTTCTTTTATAGGCTAAAATAGATAGTAATGGTTGGGGTGACTGGCTATGGGAAGTCAACTAATTAAGTAACGGCCCAGAAACCCATATCCATTTTTTATTTTCATTTTTCATGATTTTTTGTGAGTGTACGTGGGTTGTAGTGGTGCAACAAGCATGTGTATGTGGGCAGTAGTGGTGTAGGGTGCGTACACCTTCAAAACAATGGTTTTTAGAAGAGTTTTTTAGTGATGGCATGGAAAAGATAACAAGTAAGGTGGCATGATGCCAGGTATGCATGTCTGGTGCAATTTAGGGTTATAACAGATGCCCCCTAATGTGTGAGGTCATAAGAGAATTTGATGGCTGAGATAAATTACAAATATTCACCAATGTACGAAGTGAGTGGGCCCATGGACAAGAGTTTAGGAGGTGCCATCTGCAAATTAACAATTTGTCTCATCGAGGCAGGAATACCCATTCTCAGGATAAAATCATGGCTACCAATCAAATACATTGCAAATCCATGTCATATAACTATATAAATTGTAGCCACGAGTAGTACACAATGGATCTACATCTCAAAATCAAAAGATAAACATGTATAGTATCCATCTTCCAGAAGCCAATGACACCTGATGGCTGGAGATGAGGTCTTCAGAGCTCGCGCAACAACTTCAAAATATTCAAAACTCAGGTAGGAGTGTAATATTAGTGTATGCATTCACTACCCAGAGGTCTTTGATGGCTTGTCGAGAACAGACAAGAGGATCTCGATGATCAGGAAGAAAACTTCATGGATTTTTGAGCAAGGACTTGATTGGACTTTCGGGGTGGCCGAACATGAGGACAAGAGACAAACTAAAAAAGGGACAACTCAAGTTTAGTAAAACTTCCCTTAGACAAAATCACGACAAAATAGAGACTCAGGCAGCATGGCATTGACATAAGTTCACGATGCAGGAGGCAATGTGAACTCTCTAAATGTTAAATAGAGGAGGACATAACTCTATGTAGCGAGAACAACTTCCTAAGGTCATATTGAATCTGTTAGCGATATTTCTTGTTAGGGGCTTTGGAGTGCGAAAGGATGGGTTAAAACCCATTTGTCCTAAGTTTTGGGCGATAATGCGCCCATGATAAACAACACGCAAGTCCAAGCGGTCCAGATTCGTGCACCCAGATCAACAGCACACGTTGGATTCAGGACCCCCCTTTCCTTTCTACCTTTAAGCAGGGGGGGGGTCCGGAATCAGGGGCGCACTTCTCCGACGGCTCATATCAGCGCGCCCAGATCAACGACGATGAAGACCATTCCGGACCCCCCCTGCCTTTCTACCTTTAAGCAGTGGGGGGGGTTCAGAATCCCATATGCAGCTTTCCGACGGCCACGATCGAGGCGCCCAGATCAACGGCGCTTAAATAACCCCGCCTTTCTCAGCTACTCCATGTTTAGCTAGCGTGGGCCACTCTCCTGCCTTGTCATCTTCCAGTCCACCTTTCTCCTGCTGCCGTGTGTCACTCGTCCACCTCATCCTTTTCGTCCGCGTGGTTCTCTCTTTTTCTCACCATCCACTCGCTGCTTGCCACATGTCCCGTTCCTTTCCTTTCCACGTCAACCTCTCACCCGAAGGCGAGTTCGCTTCTCTCATCTTCTTCCCTTCTACCCGATGTCTTCTGCCATGAATCGTCCTCCGTCATCCTTCTCTCATTCTGTCACTCCTCCCATGCCCTTATAACCTAGCACCACCATTCTTGTCGTGCACTCATCTTCCGCGCTGGCCTCCATGCCCATCCCTCAAGCTATTCGGTTATGCCAGGTGGCAGTGCGAGAAGTCTTCCGTAGCCCGAAATGCTGAGTTGGTCAGGCCGTTCTCAATCCCAAGAAGCAGTTATTGAAGAAGTTGGTGGTGGTTAGATATCGCCTCCGCCTTAATGGGAGAGCACAGCCATGAATTTAAGGCACGTCGATTCTCCGTTGGAACTGTCAAACAATTAAGATTGCGTCTGACATAAGTTGCACGATCTTTCAGATGTTGACTATCAGAAGCCATGCAAATGCAAAGCTTTCAATGCATTTTCTTGGTTCCGCTGCTATTGTTGTTTTGAGTATATGTAGGCATTTTTGCCATTTTTGTATCTATCGATGGTAGAGCTAAGCTCCCGACTGTAAAGTTTTAGCGACATCCTAGTTTCCTGGTTATGCCTCTGTGTTTGAGACTTCTTGGTATATAACAAACAGTTCTCCTTTTTCCATCTTTGTTTCATCTCATGCCAGAGTGTTCATAGTCAAATGATTCGCGTGGATTGCTGCATTTGTGTTGTGATAAAGGATTTGTCGTGACATTTATGTATTCTCTGGTTCTCTGCGTTTGAATATAAAGTGACTTTGTGTTTGAATTCTTTCTCCTCCTGTCTGTTATGAACATGATGTTTATTATAGACCGTTTCACCCTTCTTGCATAAGTCTTCCACCTGCTCACCTTTACTACGACTCACTGTTTGGAGTTTATCAAGACCTCACTCGTTCATGCATGCCTGGTCTGGTTTCTGAGTTGACACAATGCTGTTTTGAGTTTTCCTCCATTTGATCACCCTTCAAACAAATCGTGACATTAAATTGATGGGCGTCGGGCTCTACTCCTGCTAGCAATCCAGGAGTGACTTCCGTCGCCAACATTTCTGGTGCCGTTGCCGGGGACGAAGTTGAATATTTTTCTTGGGATTGAACGACAAAGATCAACTGATTTCTGAAGGTGCATCAGATATCATAACTTGAAGATTGCTGCTATGCACCTGGCGACTCCACTGTGACGACTCCGCTAGGGAGAACCTGTTCTATCAACTGTGGCTTCGAGAGGCAGACACACGAGGTCTAATCCACACTTTCCTTTAGCCACACCCAAAGAATACTTGGAAGCAGTGCGCAGAAAGGGAAAGAGCTCTGCAAAAGGAGTTTCCATTGCTGAAAAAGGTAATACGCCATCCCCTTCTGTGAAAACTCCATTTTCTTATTCTTAGCTTCCTAGTCGTACTTCCTCTAAGGTTTCCCATTTTTTGAACTTCGGGAGTGTTCCTACTGAGTTTTCTCCTCCTGGTCTAGTATCAGAGGGAGAGATCCTTGTCACTCCCCCCTCAGGAGGTTTCACCACTCCTCCTTTGATTACTACCGCTGCACAGAGAGAAACACCTGCACACTCAGGTCCCTTAGACTTCTCTCTGTTTTCCCCGTCGTCTCCTGTGAAGACCTCTCTTCCTACCTCACCTGTTCACACTCCATCTCCCCCGAGTTCTCCTCCACTTAACATTCCTATGGCTAGTGTTAATCCCCCTCCGAACAGAATGGATGCCATAGTCGCTGCTAGATATGCTCCTTTGATTCTTCCTCAGCCTTTGAACCCTCTCCCTACTGGAGACTATTTGAAGTACATGCCCAAGTTCAGTGGTGAGGGAGATGTGACTGTTGAAGAGCACCTGGCTGCCTTTTACAGCTATGTAGACAACCTCAATATTGAAAATGAAGATGTTTGGATGAGAGTATTTGTTCAGAGCTTGGATGGAGAGGTTAGAAAGTGGTTCAGGGGACTGGCCCCTGGATCTATTGTTGGTATTGAAGCCCTGGATAATGTTTTCCTGAGGCAATGGGGGGATAGAAAAGATTACATATATTATATGGCTGAGTTTGGATCTCTGAAAAAGAAGGAAGGAGAGTCTGTCTCTGACTTCTCCAAAAGATTCAATAAGATGTATAACAAGATTCCTGCAGAGATAAAGCCTTCCGAAGCCTCTGCTCAAATTTCATATGCTAGTGCATTTGACCCTGATTTCTGTCTCGTATTAAGAGAAAGGAGAGCCACCTCTTTATCTCAGATGCAAGATGAAGCTATAGAGGTGGAATCTAATATATTAGCAGCCGACAGACTGAGGAACAAGGCCGACACAGACAGAAGAAAAGGAAAGTCAGAAGCCTCGACTTCTGACTCCAACATCTCTGGCCCATCATTGTCCCACCCTCAAGTAAGCGAGCTGGCCCAAGTAATGAACTTTCTTAAAGAAGA